>ML411616.1:71738-101863 GCA_005239525.1 Nicotiana knightiana
TGGTTCATCTGAAAGGCGAGGTATGTGTTCTACACTCTGCACACTTTGAAATACCAATAATTAAATCATGAGCAGAACTCTGCTCAAACTCAAAATCTTTTAAAAGCCTATCCATTCCATTTGACTTTGAACCAGTTTTGTTTCAACAAGAATCCTCACCAAATTAAAATACCTAGATTCTAGGGAAGCCTTAACCGTCAATTCAAAACTAAAAGTTCATTCAAGCCATCCCCTCCCTTACAAAACCATTCCCAAATTTTTGATGACTCAGGTAACATCTGTCCCAAGTCCTTCTTCTGAGGTCATCTCTGATGTTGCTGAAAAACTTAGAAAATAGGTTCATACTGGTTGGGTCTGTAATAGATGTGGAGTTGCTGGAAACAATAAGAATAGGTGGTAAAAATTAAAAAAAATGAGAGTGAGGGAGTACAGAGTAATGAGAAAGGGAAAGAGAAATAAGTGGCTGATTCTTCACCCACCTCTGAATCTGTTAGAATGGCTATTTGTGGAGCTGAGCCAGAAAAAGAGGAAGAAAGTAGCAAGAACGCAAGGGGAAGTGCATCAGGAGAAACCGCTGAAGGGTTAGTAAATTTAGGAAAGCACACAGATGAACCTAGTTCATCTACTGAGGAAACCCTGGCGGATCTGCTGAAAATATTAGGTGATAATTACAATCCAAAGAGGAAAAGAACTCCTAAAGCTCAAACGTCTGGAACAACAAGAGAAAGTAAGAAAAGAAAAGTTGCTCCTTCTCAGACTTCTAATATTTCTCTTCCAAGAGGAAGAACTACAAGGAGCAAGGTAAAGCAAAGTGAGGATGAGTTGAAGAGAGCTTTAGAGGAGAGTAAGAAGAAAAGAGTGGAAAAAGCGAAAGAAAAGGTTGTTGAGCCTATTGAGGATGTTGAAGTAGATGAGATGGACCTGGTCCATCAAAGTGAAAAAGTGACAGAGGTAGAGGTTCAGACCCCTATGCTCAAGAAAGCCAAGATTTCCTCAAAGAAGTCTTCATCTGTTTCTAAGTCTGATGAACCATCCATCTTGGCTAAATGAACTAGGTCTGCAATTTTTCCAAGCCTTAATTTCCTAGCCTGCCTAGAACTTTCAGTGACCCAGATTCAGAATTTTTTTAGTTGCTCATGTTTTAATTGTTTTTGTTTCATTTTGTGGATTGTAGCAGAAACATNAAGTTGCCCAAGTGGCCATGAGTAAGTGTTAAAAATCTGGTTCACACAATTTTTTTTGTAACTTTTCGATGATGCCAAAAGGGGGAAGATAGGTTGTGCTCTGAACATGTGATATTTATAACCTAATGAACCTGGTTCTTTGTGATAAATGCTTAATACTCTTATATGTGTCAATGTTGGACTAAGCTGAAACAGGCCTGAAGCACAAAGTTTGTCATCATCAAAAAGGGGGAATTTGTTGGCCCAAGAAAGGAAATAGTTTTGAAGATTGACAAAGGAACTCNCCAGCAGAGTTAAAGGCACATGAGATGCACATGCATGAGATAAATGTATTCTGGTAAAATTGAGATATCTTCTGATCAAAAAGATTGCAAAAACGAAATTGGAGAAGGACTCCTTATTCAATAAGAATAAAATCTAAGATAAGGAAGGATTTAGGAATTGAGTTTGACTAGAACTCTTTCACCAAGGAAGAGTAGCATTAGGATTCTAGTTAATTCCTTATCTACTAAATCCTATATATATTGCATAATGTTCTTATTGTAGTGAGACGCACAAAAACATAAATTTATCAAGAATTGAGAGCAAAATTCGTGAAGAAATTTTTCAACCAGTTCGAGCCAAATTGGAGAGTGCGAATCTGGAGCTACTTGAACCAGCTAGAAGAACCAGTTCCATCTGTTGTCTTTTAGTCTAGTTTATTATAGTAGATGGTCTAAAATTGTACCTTTTTCAGCTTTTTTAGAAGCAAACTGTACTAGGTACTTGAGTTGTATCATTCAGTTAGATTTAACTTGACGTAGTCACAAAAACTTGTGACGTGTTGTTATAAGGGTTAGAGTTAATCCTTAGGTTTACAAAAGAGTTTATTTTGTAAATGTTGTTGGCTCAGAGTTGTAGTGAAGTGTTTGGAGAAAATCCTACTGAGTAGTAGGTCGTGATTTTTTTCACCTTTTGAGCCGGGTGTTTTCCACGTAAAAATCTCTGTGTTCTTTACTTTTCTGCATTTATTATTCCGCAACAGTACGAGTTGGAACACATAGAAGAACCAGGTCCTTCTATAACGACAGCACTCGAAAATTGGACACCACACAAATCACCCCCCCTCTTGTGTGGTATTGACGTATAAAACATCATGATTCTCCTCTATCGATCAAATAAACCTCGACGCATGCTCTCGATGGCCCGGAGCATCGAAGGGTTTCTCTAGTGCAAAGTCTTTCTTCAAAGCAAAACAACTCGAGGTTAACTCGCCATACACCGGCGGTGTACCAGCGACCAAGAAGCAGAGGTAGAGTTTCTCTCTTCTTGGCGAGTGGATTTGGGAACGACAGCCATAACTATTTGAATAAATATAAAGAGGAAGAAAGCTCAAGCAAAAGCTTTGAACTAAAGAAATAGAAAAGCTGAGAGAAGGAAGAGAACTTTAAGGAGAAAACTAGTTTTGCAAGCTACAAAACCTAAAATTAAGAAGAAGTGAGCATATATATAGAACAGGCGGCGACTTTTCATCTACATTGAGGACCAATTAATTCTGACAAAGTTATTCTAACTTTTGGGGAAGTGTACCCGCGAGGCCACCTCAGTCACTTTATGGTCATGTCATATGAATGACGCTGTCATACAACGTTCGAGGGATCGAAACCTCCACGCCAATCTAGCCTCGAGAAGGTGTCTGATCTCGAGGATCTCTGTTACTGCAGGTACAGGCTCCAAAGAGCTAAATTCAAAGCTTGAAGGTCGACTTTTGCATAAACATCCCAGGGCAAAGTTTGAAGATATAAAACGAAGAGATCTTTTGCATTCCAAAAAATATATTTACAAGGGTATTTTACAAAGCTCCCCCGAGGATCCCATGTACAAAAAAGAAAAAGCAAAAATAGTAAGTAAATCTACTCTTCGCCTTCACTACTGCCCGAGTCCCTTCCAGAGCCCTCATCCGAAGTAGTTAAGATTGCTGATTCTTCCTCCAAGGCCATGGTTTCTTCAATCTCGGCAGAGAGATCGACACCTTTGGTGCTCGCTTCCTCAAAGGCTTGCCTCCTAACTTGCAAGCGAGCATGAGCAACAACCCGAGCCAATTTTAGATCGGCCTTTTCGGATATCTCCCTGGCCCAATCATTTGCGGCGGCGGCATCCCTTTTGTATGAAGAAACAAATTCATCGGCCTCAGACTTGGCCGCGGAGAATGCAGCAGCCTCCTCTTGAGCACCTCGAGGAAGTCCCTGAGTTGAGGATAAATCTTCCCAAAGTATGTCCCTCTCCGAGGCCACGACATCATTCAGCCGCGTCAGCTTGAGGATCTCGGCGTCCTTGGCCACGACCTCCTCCCGAAGTTGCCCCACTAGGACATCCTTTTACCCAATCTAAAAATACAGAAGACAAGCTAATTAGTGCCAATTGTGACAATACAAGACAAGTTCATGGGTACCAGATTACCTGCTCAATGAAGTCGGCCCTCTCTTGGAACGCTCTCTCTGAGCGTGCCCGGAGGTCGACCAGTTCCTGCTCTTTTCAGGCATGCAGAGCTTTCAGCTCATTTAGCTCCGATGTAAGCTTCTCGAGCCCCTCCTCAGGGGAAGTCAGCTCATCATGTAGCTTGGAGAAAGCTTGGTCATACAAATTCTTGACCTACAACACGAAGGAAGAAAGTTAGAAAAACAAGAGTAAAATCTTGAAGCACAAATAGTATGTCAAAAAGATCACCTGCTTTTAAAGCTTCTCAGCCTCCTCGAGAGCGATGGGGGGCATCGAGATCGGTTTCCTCCTCGACACCGGTGAAATAATCTCTAAACGCATCATCCTCTCCCTGAGAGGTCCCCACATCGACAACACCCTTGTTCTGGGCATCCCTTATCTCCCCTGGAGAAAATGACAGGCCCAATTGAAAGCCGCCTACGGCATCAACGTCCATTAGGACTTCTTCTCGCCCCCGAGGAATTTCAGAATCAGTCCCTCCGAACTCGCCAACATGGACAATACCATGTCCAACGAGTGGATCGGGGACTATGCCCAAACCCTCTTCAAGGATCTCATCAGCACAAGGTGGGTCCGCTTCGGCCACCTCCATCTCGACAGTCTTCTACCCATCAATTTTTGAAGCATCAGCGCTTCGGTTTACCCTTTGTAACAAAGGGCATGTATCATCATCTTCTTCCTCGGCACGCAGGATCTCAGCGGTCATCGACGTTAGGACCGTATCATCGGTCTTGGGCGTCCGAGCCTCTGCTTTCTTGGATTTCGGAGACCCCGCCGGTGTCTCCTTCTTCCTTTTCTTATCCTTGGTGGTTTTCGAAGCCTCTTCTTCACCAGAAGAATGTGGTTCATCGACACGCCTTCCCCGAGGCCTGCACAGGCATGATGTATCAAAATCACTACCATAGAGAATACTTACAAGAAACGAGGAAATGACAACAATAAAAGCATACCGTGGTTCTTGGCCTGCCACCGCGTTTTGGCCACATCGCGCCAAACGCGGTTGCTGTGTGGAAAAGTAGAGTCTAAAAGTTTGATCCATCCCGGAAGGTCCTGGACCGCACCGGGGAACCAAACGGTGGCTACACAATCAGAAGAAAATCAATCAAATGAGAAGGAGGTCAGATCAGAAGAAGAAAAAGAGGTGGTAAAACATACTCGATATGGGGATACTTACGCTTCATTTTCTATTCCTCCGGGAATGGCATTCTATCAGCATGGATGAGGTCCGAGGTTCTGACTCTAACAAATCGGCCCATCCATCCCCGGTCTTTGTCCTCGTCGATGCAGGCAAAGAACGCCTTGGCAGATCGACGGTGCAGCTTGATTAAACCCCTTCGGAAGAGACGAGGGCTATACAATCTGATCAAGTGATCGAGGGTGAAAGTCATTCCCTCGACCATGTTGGAGATATATCGAATCATATATACAATCCTCCGGAAAGAGGGATAAGTCTGACCGAGTGTCACTCGGTACTGAAGACAAAATTCGAGAATCACCAAATCTATCGGTGGAGAAGAACAATCTACGGGGCCTAAAGTGAAAGGGTATGTATATACGCTGAGGAAGCCAGTTTTATGTGTGACTATGCTTTCCTCAGCTGTAGGGATTTCTACTTGTACCGCTTCCCCCCAGCGGCAATCTGTCTTTACCTTCTTCACCTCGGTCAGTACATTTATGTACCGAGACATGGGCTCACATCGGCCTGGTGTAGAAGGGGGTTTCTCGATGGTAAAATCGGAGGCAGTGTCAAAGGGACCAGGAATACACTGCTCGATACTAGGAGGTGTTTTTGATTTGCCATTAGTCGGGCGTGATGAGGAAGTGGTTCCCTCTTTTTGAGGTACTGTTTTGGAGGTCTTGGCCATAATTGTAACTGAGTTTCAAAGGAAGAAGATGAAGAAGCAAGCGCAGAAAGAGGATGAAAGCAGAAAACAGTTGGCTAAATTTTGAAGACTTGAAGATGTTGTAAAAGTGTGAAAGGCAAACAATTAAAGTATTTATAGAATCCATTTGGGTATGTTTGAGAAGCGGAAAGGTCGAACCAATAGCGGTTCATGGGCTTCTCGAGAATCGTGCTGATAGCGACCTCCGTGCAGCCTTTATGTCACTTCATTTAATGTTCTGACGAGGCTGACGTCATAATGAGGATATCGAAGAGGCAAGAATTCAAGACTGTTTCTTATCACTTCATTCTAAGAAACGGNTAATATCGGAGAGCCCGATTTTATGATCGTTATGGCATTCCATAGCCCGTCTTTAGAGGGCTCGGAGCATAGTTCGAGGTTTAACATCGAGGGAGCATATCGAGGATTCTCCACGCTCGACCTCGGGGCGGTATAAATCGGTGACCATCATGAAAAAGCGAAAAATTTCCAAATGCACGTGGCTAGAGCTGACAATGCCTGCAAGAATAGTACAAGTCCGTATCGGACCATTAAATAGTTGTACCAGCTGTATCTCTTTGTAATAATTATACATGTACTATGTTGGGATTCCCCCCTCCCCCCTCCATATAAAAGGGACCCTTGTCATTTTTTACCCATGATATTCAATACAAGAAGAAGAAGAACATTCTCTGCTCTCTAACTCCAACATTCTCTACAAGTGTTCCACTGATCTATTGCCTTCTATTTATTGTGTTCATTGATTGTTCTTCACTTATTGCTCATTGTTGATCATAAAGAGGCCATCTTCGAGGCCCTCAATACTGTTATATCTTCATCGACCGCCCTATGTCAAACACTCGAGCTCGACCTCGAGGCCCTGTTTCGGCCAGCTCGAGACCCTGTTTCTCAATAGCTCGGTCTGTATATCTCTACTTTCCTTTGTTATTATCACACTTTCTTTACTTATATCTAGCATCTATTGCCTAACAACTAGTATTAAAATAAATCACATATTTTTAGAATCACAAAATCAAATTTAATTGTAATTACCAGTTTCATGGTAAACAGATGTCCTACTAATTTGAATTTACGTTGAATACTCACTAAAGACTTTTTCTAAGAGACCTAAATTCTCATATTATTATCTCAATATAACTTGCTATTGCCAAACAAAAAACAAATTGTATTAAAATGTATACAAGTATCGACGTCAACAAAGACAGGACTTTTCAGCAGCAGATACATATGTGTAGTACTAGTATATCGTCGTTAAGAAACGTTGCTACTTTCAATAAATTATTGAAGTTAACGTTAACCCCTTCGAACAAAGTCCAATGAATATATACAAAGGCAAACTTTAGACGGTCCAATGTCCTTCCTCTTTCTTTGACTCTTATTCTTGTGCCTAACATTCTTTGAAATAAGAATCCCCCAGGTACCCAATTTCAAGATCGGAGATTTGCTTTTACAACTTCTCAGAATCTGAACAAAAAATTAAATAACAGAAAATAAAAGGAAAAGACCAAGAAATTCATAGCTCTATCAAGACAACGCCCCCTCTTTCACGTTAGCACACCTCTCCTACTTCTCCTCCACCCCCTTTCCTTTCATCTCTCTCTGTGTTTAATTCACAAAAAAAAAAAAAAAAAGTTCCTATATAGTGACCCTTTACCTTAAAAGGCTTCAATCTTCCCCTTTTTCTTCTTCTTCTTGAATCTGTGTTTATTAGAAAGTAGAAACAATGAAGAGTAGACATACCGTTAAAGTATCTGTAAAATGGATTCCCATTTTCTCTATTGCCTTCTTCTTCATTGGAATGCTATTTTCTAACAGGTAACTAATTTAATAATGTAGCTTTGAGTTATGAAAAGTTTTGATTTTTATTTGATGGATCTATTTGTTTTGCTGAAGATTATGGTCACCAACTGAATCCAGCAGTCAACTCATAGCTCAGCATAGAAGGGACCAAGAACTTCAAGTTGTTTCTGAAGACTGTAATTCAACGAAAAAGGTTCCTGTTGATCTAAATCTAACCCGTTTTCTGCTTTTACTTGATTTCTGTATATTGAACTTCATTGTGGATTGTAGCTGCTTTTAACGTAAAATCTGTCTTGTTTTGTAAATTCTTGATTTTTGAGTTGGTTAGGAGTTCAGAAATCTGTCTGTTCTTTCTGGAGTTTTGCTTTGTGGATGTTCAATCTAATTGTGGATTCAGTTCAATCTATCTGTTTCTGCAAAACAGAATTGACTTCTTGTTTGAAGCTAATTCTGGATTTTAGCATTTGCTTTGTTCTTTCCGTTTTTTGCAAAAGTTATAAGTTCTTGTTTCTGGGTATTGAAGCTAATTGTTGATATAAGCTTCAATCTGTCTGTTTTTTGAACTTCTTTTTTCTTTATTTCTGGGTGTTGAAGCTACTTGTTGGTATTAGTTTCTGCGAGTTCAATCAGTCTGTTTTCTTCTTTTTCCCCCCCTTTATTTGTGGTTACTGAAGCAAAATGTGGATTTTCGCTTCTGCAGATTGCGACCTTTTTAATTTCTAAACTCTTTTGAGTTGTTGCTCTCTGAGTGTTGATGCTAATCGTAGATTTTAGCTTCTGCTAAGTGCAATCTTTCTTTTTGTAATTTCTTTCTTTCTTGATATCTGAGTACTGAAGCTGATTGCGGAGTTTTGTTTCTGTTGAGTTCAATGAATCTGCCTTGTTTTTTTCCACTGAGTTCTTGATTATGATGATTGAAGCTAATTGTGGAATTAGCTTCTTTGAAGTTCAATCTATTTGTTATGTGGAGTTCTGTCTTTATGGCTATTGAAGCTGATCGATGGAGGTTTAGCTTTGTTAGGATAAATGTGTCTTCTTGTGCTTTTTTCATGAGTTCTTGCTTTTTGATAGTCGAAGGTTATTTTGGCTTTTAGCTTGTGTTCTTACTTGACAAACTTATGCTGAATTGCCATAATTTGTTGGTATGCTAGAAACAAGGACAAGATAAGGATGTAATGCAAGAGGTGTACAAAACCCATGAAGCAATTCAGTGAGTTCCCTAAGCCATCATACTTTTGTTTTTTCCTAACTTTCTATTTTTGGTACTAATGGTTTTAAGCCTGTTTTGGGAGGTCTGCTTAGATCATTGGACAAATCAATTGCTATGCTTCAGATGGAGTTGGCAGCCACTAGGAGTACACAGGAAATGAAGGTGGCTGATCAGTCTTCCAATTCTTCTCGTTCTCAAGATGGACCTCCAAGGAAGAAGGTGTTTGTGGTAATTGGAATTAATACCGCTTTTAGCAGTCGCAAGAGGCGTGATTCCGTTAGAGAAACTTGGATGCCTCAAGGGGGCAAGCTTCACAAATTGGAGAAAGAGAAGGGAATTGTAGTTCGGTTCATGATTGGTCACAGGTATGCTGTTCTTTTCCGTAATGACAAATGGATTATAATCCCCACATTTTGCAATAATCTTGAGCTACTGTGTCAGTAATGCTAAGTTTCTGCAGAAAATGGGTTCCCTAAATGGGGAACCACAGAGAGAAATTTAATCTTTTTTCCTTCCAAATCACCATTTAATTAATACATAATAAATCTGATTGTAGAGGGCTTAAAGAATTAGATTGTTGCACTAAAACTTATTAGGAGGGGGTCATACTTCTCAAATTTTTTCCCGTTCTTAGTGACAGGCAAAACTTACTTGGAGCAGGAGACATTTTCTTCTAAAAGGGCGATATTTGCATTGTCTGTTTCCTGCTGGGTTGTATTTGAAAAGTAGTTACATGTATAGAATATTTACTTCCCCTTTAATGATTAAATGCTGCTGTAGATTGTCAGTTATCCACCCATCGGGTACCACTGAACACAAATTCTGTCATCTATCTCGACCAGTTTCCCGAGGCGTTGGAAATCCAAACCGGCTCAGAGAATCACTCTCGCTATTTAGCCCTTTGTTCCGCCAACAAAGAAGTCATCCTTGACGACTTCCCATTCCTTCCCTGCCGAGCCGCTTCTCTTCACCATTCGATGCTTCCGCCTTATCTTTCTATAACATACCCAAACGCCCTCCTTGTGAAACTCTTTCATTTCATAGAAGTGAATTCTTATTCTTACGAAGCAAATAGCATTTCCTATTGATTTGTCCCCTGGACTGGACCTATTCTGGAAGCGCTGCGCCGTCTGTTGTACCGTTTTAGAGAAAATTTGAGTTAAGAGACTAATTCAAAAGAAAGAAAGTGACCAATCTTTCTGTGGAGGCGTTAGTGTACCGTAATAATGTTGTCACTTGTTAATTGATTGGCAAGAAATAGGATAATCTTAACTGTGTTGACTAGCTTGCATCTTTGTTATTTTACTTATCAAATGAAAAATTGGTTCCAAAGAAAACTTGGCCATTATAGTGAAGTGTTATAGAGGATGACTGTTATAAAGAGGTCTGACTGTATAATGGACTACAGAAGCAAATTCTCCCGATGGACTAACAGTGCAAATAATACAAGTTATATGTTGTATAAAATCCCTCCACTCTTAACCAGAAGTCTCGGGTTCGAGCCTTGGGAATGAAAAAAGAACTCCAGGTTATTGGGAGTCCCAATGATACAACCCTTTGCTATAAAATAGTCGTGCAGCAAAGAAACCACCCCTAAATCAATCAATTTGGAACTTGGCAAAGAACAACCCTAAATCCTCGTGTGCTGATTGAGAGAGAACAACCCTAGGAGTGAACGAGTCAACAATCTAGGGTTATCCACTTGTTCCCATTAGCTGTGGAATCTTAAGAAGATCATCCATCCCAACACTTCTGGTTTCAAACTCCTTTTCCTCGCACAACAAACACACTTAACACATATAATCTCAAATTTAGTCCTGACCTTTTATTTTTGATCCAACAATCTTAAGATAGAGCCTAGAATATTTCGAACATATTGCGGTAGTTTGTCCTTTGTTTTATTTTCAAGATTAATATCGTCACTCTAATTCTTGAAAATAAAATAAAGGATAAACAAAGGGGAGAGAACCTTGCAAATAGACCTTAAAACTCTTAGACCACCTTCTTTCTTCTCTTTTCCTCTTCTACACAACAAAAGTTTCTAACCCTTATCGGTCTATGTTTGCACCAAAGACAAGATGAAAGTGGAGCGAGGTAAAACTTGCACCAAAATGGTACGAACATAGACTGTGAAGGGTTTGAAACTTTTATATAGAATGGGAGAGGGCCTAAGTTGCACGGACTCTTCATTTTTGCCGAACCCGTCTCGACACGACATTGTGACGGGTGCGGGTGCGGGATACGTTTGGGAGTCAGTCAACCAACTTCGGATACTTTGACTGGATTCCATGGACAAATTTAGCTTTGATGGGAGGAATGAAAATCTTATAAGTGGAGATTTTGATTTCTCAAATAAAAGATAAAACAGATTTAAGAAATGGGAAAAATGGCATACCTTCAATATTATAGTCCTTTTGTCTCATATTCACTGCTTCTATAAAAATTTAGAATATCTTTATAGCTGTATTTTTTTAATTCTGAAGTTTCTTAGCCGAATTCCAACAACCGTATCCATACCTAGATTCACACCCCCTGAATCTTAAAATTTAGATTTTGCCGAATCCGACTCTCGAATTCGTACCCATGTCGAATACCCGCACCTGAGTCCGAGCAACTGTGCAGAAGGGTAGTTTAAGAATTTTAGAGCCTATAGGGTTCTTGAAAACTGTGTTTAATAGTGTTAGTCGGATCAACTTAGGTTCGACCGACGGTATTAATTCATGAAATAACTAAAGGAATATGCTCGGAATATTCTAGGCTCTATCTTAGGACCGTTGGGTTATAGGTGTAGAGTGTGTTTGTTGTGTAAGTGTGACTGTTGGACCAATAACTAAGTAATGCATTAAAAACTTGTAATATTCATACTTACAAAAATATTCTTTTATGGTCTTAGATTGATCTGCACGCTTAGGTGGACCAGCACTCTCTGTTTTTGGGAGCCTACCAAAATACCTCTGAGATAGAATATGTGCTCCCACTGTCCAGCTTTCTGTGAAAACATCTTTAGGGGAACCTATCAGCTGAAAATTTGTCTTAAAGCTGCTTTCCTGTTTTCCACACAAAGGAGGCCATCTGGTTTGTGGCCTACTCTACCAAATACACAGTAGTTGAATTTACTTATTCCTTCATCCGCTGTTTGCAAGTTTTTGTACCTTTGGTAAAGTAACCTGTAAAGGTATAGCAAACTTGCTATGGAGAAAATTGGCTATACAAAATGGATGTCAAGCTGTTTTGAACACAAAGCTGGCCATCTGGTTTGAGGCATTAATCTAAAAATTTGCGCACTAGTTAAATCGGCTTTCCTCCATCGCTTTCAAGTTTTCAAACACTGCATGCAGTAACTTTAGAGGCTTTTGTCAACTTGCTTGGTGAAAAGAATTAAAGAACCTTTTCAAAAGAAGCTTAGCAAGCTAGATACACTATTTGCTTGAGAATTGGTATTAAAGTTTTTTATTGCATACAAGTTTAAATTCATGAAATTGACTCTAGTGCTGAACTCAAACGGTTTATTTCCTGTTTGTTAGCTTTCTAATGTTGAAAGGATGTGAAGAAACTAGAAATTGATTTAAATGCATATGCAATTTTTGGTGAGAGAACAATTCAAACCAAGAGGATGATGCTTATCAAGAGAGACTATCTGCAGGTGTTTGGTAGATATAAAAGTAATTTTTGTTTGTAGATATTTGGGCAGCAAAACACCTTTTGCAGAAGCTCAAATTGGGAGCTCCTGAAACTACTTCTGGGCCTAAAATTTACGCTCTATCTCGACAGTTTCAATAGTTAAAACAAATGAGATTAATTTTCTAAAGTAGTTGATATAAGTATTATGGGAAATTACCTCACCAAACCCTAAATGACGTGTCTGTAAAATTTTCAGAAGCAACTCTACAGCAAAACACATTTTAGCTAATGAAGGCATGATTTCATGCTGTTTAAGTTTGGAGGATACGATATAAATTTTTGTTGATTCTATTGCTAGCTAAAAGTACTTGCTATGAGATATTACCATTAACCAGCCTATACCAGCACGATGAGGATTAAAATCTAGAATGCTCCATTTTCATATAGTTTGGCTTAGACCTGCTAATGGAGCTGTCATATCTGTATGATGTTCACCTGATCCAACTAAATGTTCCATCACCTGTTGAATCCTTGCATCTTTTGCATTTTCTCTGCTCTCTCTCTCTCTCTCTCCAGCTGTTACTTCCTTTTCTTTCTGTACTATATATTCGTAATATGTATTAGTCATCACTCGATAATCTCACTGCACAAGGGTGAAAATGCAAATGAATGTTACTTAACTGACAAATATCTATGTTGGTTATCCAGTGCAACATCTAACAGCATACTGGACCGCGCTATTGATTCTGAAGAAGCTCAACATAAAGACTTTCTTAGGCTGGTAGGACACATCCAAAACAGTTCTGCTTTTTGTATTAAGTTTGGTAATCTTACAGATTTTGTGTCCCATTCCGCATGGTGTTGTAGGAGCATGTTGAAGGATATCACGAGCTCTCTGCCAAAACTAAGATTTTCTTTTCTACCGCTGTTGCAAAATGGGATGCCGACTTTTATGTCAAGGTTGATGATGACGTCCATGTCAATTTGGGTATGCACTTGATATGTGTTCTATATATTTTATAGTTCGACAACTAATCCTCTTCGTTCAGCTTGTATTTTAATGAGAAATGATTTACAGGAATGCTAGCTGCAACTCTAGCCCGTCATCGGTCGAAGCCCAGAATTTATATTGGGTGTATGAAATCTGGACCTGTTCTTGCTCAAAAGTAAGTGAAGCTTCACTAGCTTATGATAATTGATCCTTTCAGCTCGCATTGTAGTTTCAACGGTAGTAACATTTTAGTTGCGTGAACTGAACTTTAATGTTGTTTTCTAGGACTGTAAAGTACCATGAGCCAGAGTACTGGAAATTTGGAGAAGAAGGAAACAAATACTTCCGACATGCAACTGGTCAGATCTATGCTATCTCCAAGGACTTGGCCACATACATATCAATCAATCAGTAAGTTCTGATAAAGCTTGAATTTGTAATTGTCCATCGAAGTCACTGAAGTTCTAATGAATGGTAAAAGACTTGAATTGCGTGAAATGTCCCTGTAAATTAGCATGTATACTGGATTGTTAATGCTAAAATTTGTCGTCTCCCTAATACTAAATTCTCCTATATTCAATCAAAGTATAACTATCATATAGCCGACCCCAACTTGTCTGGAATTGAGGCATTAGTTGTTGTATCAGTATCATATCTTATGAGATTCTCTAGTAACTATAAGGGATCTAAACTTTCAAATCAGGCCCATATTGCACAAGTATGCCAATGAAGACGTGTCATTAGGGGCTTGGTTTATCGGTCTTGAAGTTGAGCACATTGATGAACGCACTATGTGCTGTGGAACTCCACCAGGTATTTTCTCTTTAGTGCTGTTATCATATTTATTGCTGGAGCAAGATTTCTTCAAATTTCATGGCCTTGACAAGTACGGAATACAAATAGAAGTTTTCGAGTACCTTGTTTAGTGCACATTCAGAATGTTTTCTAGTAAGATAGCATAAACTGGTTTTCTCAGTAAGATTTTTTTAAGTGAAAGACATGCCCGATAATGATTATTTTATCAGTTGCCATTCCTTCATTCCAGGCATTCTTAGACTATTTAGCTTGAGGACTAAAGGTAAAGCATCATATACATAGTGCACCTGATTATTTAATACGCTACTGTGGTGCTAACTTGCAGATTGTGACTGGAAAGCAGAGGCAGGTAATGTATGTGTTGCCTCCTTTGATTGGAGCTGCAGCGGAATTTGTAAATCAGTAGAGAAGTTAAAATACGTCCATGAAAAGTGCGGTGAAGGAGAAGAAGCTCTTTGGAATGCTCTCTTCTGATTTCCCTCAAGACAAATAGAGGGTTGAGGATTCTTGCTGACAGACGATTTGCATCTGGCTGGCTGTTTTTGATTGCCAAAATTTTCGACTCAGAACTTGATGAGTAGAGCAATTTGTATAATATGAAACTGTTAGATTGAGAGCATGTTTGTTGTAGATTATGTCTCTGTCTAGATGATGGTGATTTGGATTTCGGATTTCGAAGGACAGTGGAAAATCCCTTTGTAATTCTTGTCAGCATATCCAGGGGACCTTAGATATGTAACTCACATATTTTTTAATGCTGTGGAGGTGAGGTTGATTGTTGTTTCTTGGTTGGTGCTTATTCTAGCTAGTTTGTGAGTAGAAGGCCTCCATTTTGAAGACAATCTAGTGTTATTTTCTTCTTTGAATTATTAGTATTCTGGATTCCAGATTATTTTTAGTTGCAATGAAATTTTGAGGAAGGAAACACATTTTTTTCACACTGGTTGTTCCTCTTTTATGAATTCGGATGAGTGAATGAGTTTGGCTTTATTCATCTTGAGTTTTGGTCTTGTGACCGTACTCCCCGAGTGTAGAGTTTCACGCGTTAGTTTAGCCTTTGATTCGTGAAAATCTAGGGCAAAATTTCATGGTTTATGGACTACTATGGTATCTATTCTTGTTTCCCATGCTTTCGCAGCGAACAATGAGAATTGAACCTGTAGACAATGATATTTGTTGCAACGGACGATGATCTTGGATTCAACTAGCACGAACTTTTATTTGAACTCGTACTCCTTTGGGCTTGAGCTTGATTTGTACTTTGTTCTTGAACTTGGTTTGTTCTTTGTTCTTGAGCTTGAACTTGATTGCTTGAAGCTTGAAACTTGTAGAGAAATTTGCGGCGTTTGATCCACGAGCTCTCTTGCTTCTTGTTATAACTTCTGGTCCCTTTTCTGGGTTATGAAGACCCCATTTATAGTTGTGGGAGGGAATAATTATGATAAGAACAAACTTTTTCCGAGCAATCAGATTGAAGCGTGACACAACCACATTTGATTGGCCAGAACATGTCACTTGCACATGTGGCGCGATTTCATTGGCCTTTTAATTTGGCTTGGAATGTCTTGCCATTTTGACACGTGGCATGATCCTATTGGCTCTTCCGTTTGACTTGGCGTGCCACGTCATTTGACCCGTGACACCAAACCGGGCATCTAGGAAAATGACATTTTGGGCTTAATGAAGTGGGTAAGCCCAATGGATTTGGACTTATTTATTTATGGGAAATTTTCCTTCCTATACCAAAAATGAAACCTTATTACCAAAAATGTGCATAGTTTCATATTTACCTGCCATGTTCACATTTATTCTACAAATATTATACCATTCATTAAATACCGATTAATAGGAGCTGATTCCTAATTAGGTGCGCTACAAAATCTGGAACTAAATATTCTAATTGATTTTGAAACGGAAATCACGAATTAAACGTTATCTTCAATTTCAAATCAAATTACAGCGACTCTGTTCTACAAATTCTCTGTTCGTCGACATTTTTTCATAATCCACAAATAAAAAAAAATGACAAAATATTCAACAAATTCAAATCAAATTCTAGCGACTCTTTTTTGCCGATATTCTGTTCTTCTACCTTTTTTCTCAATCCACAAATAAAAAAAATGACAAAATACTCAACAATTCTTCTGCAACAAAATGCAATCATGTCCAAAATCCCAATTATGCTACAATTGAATGGGAATTGGGATAGCTATGGCAGATTTAGAGATTTTCAGGTTGATGTCATTGTGCTCGATGATGATGCCAGTTACAGTATATTGATTTTTACAATTGCAGAGCAATTAATGATTGATACTTCAGAGAAAATTGTAGAAATCAAATATATTGTGAATGAGCATTGTCCTCCAATGGAGATTATGAACAATATGGGTGTTCGTGTATATATGGAGTCAAAAAAGGAGAATAAAAACTTAGGATCATATCCGCTATGTATAATTATACGTGAGTTCAATATGGAATTGAGTATCTCCAATGAGAACACAAGTGCAGGTTTGTTATGTTACAAATTCTATGAAATTCTGATTTTATGTTAATATCTACAAAATACCTATATTTATCTACAAATAAACTACATACCAGTTTAAGTATGTATATAGCAATATTATTTTTAAGGGTATCTACAAAATTACTACATTTATACTATAATTAAACTACATTTTATGTGGAAAAAAAATGTTGACTACAAAATTTTCTCTTCATCTACAAAATTTCTACAAAAATTTTACAAAATGGTAATGACAATATTTATTTTTATTTTCATGCAGGTTCGTCCGGAACACTAAAGTTACTTGATATGCCATCATCTCTCTTTATAGAGGAATATGAAAGTACAATAATAACTGAAAGTACACAAAGTGTTATTGAAGAAGGACAAGTGTATCAAGACAAGCAAACAATTGCAACTGCAATGAAACACTATTATGTCATGCACAAGTTCCAATTCAAGGTTAAAAGATCTAGCCACAGAAGGTATGAAGATCTGAATGGTGAAAAGATCATTATAAACAATCTTTTCCTTATGATATGTGTTTTTCAAAATTGTAGATGAAATGTAATTGTATTGCATAGTGTATTGTTTTATGTTAGAACAGTCCTTTTGTTACATCTACATTGATAACCTGTATTAAAATTGTATTTTTTTTGTAGCTATTGGCTTATGTCCGTTGGTGAAAACTGTAATTGGCACTTCAAGGAAACATCCATTAATGATTCTGCAATGTTCAAGGTCAGGAGTTTCAACCGACAACACACATGCTCCTTAATGGATAATCCATTCATACATCACAAACCTACTGCAGTTGTAGTTGGTAGCATGGTTATTCCAAAGTATTGTGATCCTAAGACAGTTTACACACCAAAGGACATACAAACTGACATTTTGTCCGAACACGGAGTGAACCTAAGCTACATGCAAGCATGTAGAGCAAAGGAAAAGGCTTTACAGTTTTTGAGAGGTCATCATGCTGACTCCTACAACAAATTACCAAAATATTTTTATATTCTTGAGAAGACGTATCCTGGTTCTGTTGTTAAATTGAAAAGGACAGCAGATGAATGCTTTTTATATGCATTTGTTGCTATTTGTACATCAATCAGTGGTTGGGAACATTGTAGGGCAGCAGTAGTGGTTGATGGGACTTTCTTAAAGTCATCATACAGGGGGATTATGCTGACAACCAACACAATGGATGCAGCAGGTAAAATTGTAGATATTTTGTAGACAGTTTATAAAATGTAGATACATTGTATATATATATTGTAGTTTATCAAAGCTACTACTTAATTATTTTTTAACTAATAATGTAGGTACAATATTGCCTTTGGCATATGCTGTGGTTGATTCGGAAAACGACGCATCATGGAAGTGGTTTTTTGAGCAATTCAAGCAAGCATATGGTGAAAGATCTTCAATGTGTTTTGTTTCAGATCGGAATGAGAGTATCCTGAAGGCAACATCAATTGTCTATCCGGGCATGCCACACTACTCTTGCATGTGGCATATTTGGACAAATATAAAGGCAAAGTTCAAGAAGGGTCATCTAAAATTAAGTGAATTGTACTTTGCTACAGCAAATTCATACACTCTGGATGAATTTAATGAAAGGATGTCGAAGATTGAAGAGATAGACGCGCGAGTTAAATCATACCTATATGATATTAGCTATCATAGATGGTCAAGAGTACGTGCAACGGTGAATAGAACTTGGACTATGACATCAAACATTGTAGAGTCGTTGAATGATGTAACAAAAGATGCAAGAGAGCTGCCAATATTAGACCTATTAGAGTATATGAGAACTCTTCTTGAACGTTGGACCAATGAGAAGTTATTGAACGCAAATGGTACTTTCACATACCTTGGGTCCAAATTAAACAAAGAATTGGAGAACAACATAACATTATCGCAGAAGCTTAGGGTAAGATCTGTTTATTTGGTGCAGAAAAATAATATATTAATATACAGTATTTTCAGATTGTAGATAATTTGTAGATAAGTTGTAGATAATTTGTAGATAATCTATTTTTTATGATTGTAAATAGTTTTATTTCTGTTTGTTATGTAATTGTAGGTGAGGGCTTCAACAGATCATACCCATACTGTGATAGATGGTGTGAAGAGGTACATTGTGTGTCTTGAAAGCAAGAAATGTAGCTGTGTTCAGTTCCAGCTTGATGAACTTCCATGTGCGCATGCTTTGGCAGCTTTAAGGCACAGGAATGAAACTTATGAAAAATATTGCTCTCCGTTTTACACAAGGGACAGCCTATTGCGCACATATGAAATACCGGTAAATCTCCTTCCTGATGAAAGCAAATGGAATGTACCACAACATATATCTGATGAAGTAGTAAATCCACCTATGGGAGAGAAAAGGCAGCCAGGAAGACCTCAAAAGGAAAGATACAAAACATATGATGAACTAAAGTCAAAAGAAGTACAAGGTGTCATGTGGCAACTGTGGAGGTGGGCATAACAAAAGATCTTGCAAGAATGCGCCCAAAAAGAAATAAATTTCATGTAGACAGTTGTATTCCAAAAGAATTGTTAGTGTGTTTAAAGATCATAATGTAGTTAGTTTCTTAAATTTTTTTCTATTTTAACATAATACTTTCATAGACTGATTTGTTTATGATTGGTTGCTATAATCTAACACTTTTTTGAGTATCTCAAGCGTCCTTCACATAGTAGTTAATTTTTATCTACAAATACAACTATAAAAAGATTTTAAATTAACTTGAAGTGATAACTTGAATACTTAAATATTTTCTACAAATTATATACAGATTCAATTACAAAATTATATACAATATTTTCTACAATTTAAACGTAAGGTGTTTTCCAGATTGTAGACACTTTGTAGTTTATTTGTATATAATTTGTATTCTAGCAACAAAATAACTACATATTTTGTTGTTGACAGAATAACAGTATAAACATTCAGTTGGCAAAGGTTTATATATTAAAATAATGAATAACAAGTACTTTAAATATTCAACAAGTGAAAATAAAACCAACAGGTTGTTTTCAAGTGAAATACTAAACTGGATAGAAATTAACAAAACAAAAGATAATGTAAGTGTAGCGCGAGTCTACTACAATAAAAACACAAAAAAATTATTCAGAAACTTGTGTACTATCATCAACGAAATAACTGTGCTACATGTTTCATACATAGACATGACAACTACTTCTTCTTCCTATGAACTTTTGTTTTCTCATTCAAAGCAGGTGCACCCTTTCTCCTTGCCAATCTGCCTGTCACCTCACTTTCACTAATTGCCTCATTTTCCTGCTTCTTGGTAGAATAATCCCACAATAGCACTTCATAGCGTCTTCGGTGTTGGTCAATGTCAGAAAGGTCTTCTGCAGGGATTGACAATTGTCCAAGGCTAACATATTTAGCAAAGGCAGCAACAAATACACCACAGTCGCTGCAAAAAAAAAATCAATATTTACCAAACGATTAGAAACAAAAAAAGAATTAAATGTATAGAAAGAAAGAATATTTTTTTTACAGTGATCCTTCTTTTTGTTGTGGGATTTCTCCAACTATCCACTGAATATTAATAGGGTCGGTAACAGGTTTCTCAATGTAAAACTTTATATTCTTGAAGTTAATGTCTTTACGCTTCCCATAAAAATCGGTGCATGACAAATACAAAGGGATAATAACAGAAAACTTTTCGACACAGGATTCAACAAACTGATGATTGCGTGAAGAGACCATTGAATCATACGCATAAAGTTGCCTGTCTGCAATGTCGAAAACGACCAACACCCAGTGAAATTTTTCTACAATGTTGACGGGCATGATGACATAGTCAACTTCATCCCATGCAACATTTTCAAGTAGTCTATACCCCAATATATATTCTGCAACAACATCCTGGGGTTTAACAACTGAATACTTCTTTTCTGGAGGAGAATTTATGAACTTTTCATAAATTTGTTCAATCCTGGTCTTGAACAAACAATCTGTTGTGGTAAACCTGGTCTTGTTGTGGGGGCCATACTTGCCTCTTTTCCTTATATAATACATTATAACATCAATGTGCTGCAAACCAAAAATAGTTTGCATTTAAACAGCAAGTCAACTTCAAATAATTTACATAAAACTACAATTAACTACAAAACAGAAACAAAAAATCTACAGTGATATCTACAACAGCTCTACAATTTAAACTACCAAGTCAACTTCAAATAATTTACATAAAACTACAATTAACTACAAAACAGAAACAAAAAATCTACAGTGATATCTACAACAGCTCTACAATTTAAACTACCAAGTCAACTTCAAATAATTTACATAAAACTACAATTAACTACAAAACAGAAACAAAAAATCTACAGTGATATCTACAACAGCTCTACAATTTAAACTACCAAGTCAACTTCAAATAATTTACATAAAACTACAATTAACTACAAAACAGAAACAAAAAATCTACAGTGATATCTACAACAGCTCTACAATTTAAACTACCAAGTCAACTTCAAATAATTTACATAAAACTACAATTAACTACAAAACAGAAACAAAAAATCTACAGTGATATCTACAACAGCTCTACAATTTAAACTACCAAGTCAACTTCAAATAATCTAAAAAATAGCTACACTTTGTATACAATTACACTGCAAACATGGAACACATCATCTACAATCATGTCTCCATCATATCTACATTTTATACTACAAGTCATCTTGTTATGTTATACATAATCTACAACATAAATACAGTTATGCTACAAACAAGACACACAACACCTACAATTATGTCTACATCATATCTACAATTTATACTACAAGTCATCTTCAAATATTCTACATAACTACAAAATAACTACAATTCAACTACAAAATATACGACAAAGCATCTACAAATCATATCTTGGGAATAAACTCCTTGTTACTTACCGAGTCATTGAGGACTTGTCCGGGGTGAGCCAGGGAAAAGAACCAGTCCTTCTTGTCAACCTTTTCCACTACAAGGTCTAACCAAGGCTTAATTTGGTTGTCCTTTATGGAATACGGAGCCTTCCTCCTGTAGCAACAAATAAATGTATAAAAAAAATGGAGAATGAATTAGATATGTAAAAGATTAATGTTGAAATCAAAGTGTCAAATTATGCATTCTAACCTCTTTGAACCTTTGTCGCTATCGTGGTATAACCACTTGTTGAATTGATCTAAAACCTCCGGATCTACATCTTCACCAATAACATTAGTAAAGGGGTTCTTGAGGAGGAAAATTTGAGGTCCAACCGAGCTGCTGCCACCAGAACTGTATAGAGGGATAAATGGTGGTCGGGCATGCTTTCTCGGCTGCCTTGTTCTACCCGGATGCATAGGTGTTGCATCATCTTGTATAGGCTCACCAAACTTAACCAACTGGGATAAGTTGTCAGGCAACTCAAAATCATCCAGTGTAACCCCCTTCTTCTCAGCTCCGGATTGTTTTGAATCATCCAATGCACCTTCATTGTCATGTTCCTCATTGACATGTTCTATGTGAGCTGCTACTATCACCCCGTGAATTGGGGACTGTGCATTCATATCTTCCATCTCTGTAACACCATGCATATCTTACTTAATAGAACTGTTAAAAAATTCAAATAACACAAGAATATCTATGAATAACAGTATGATACCTGTTTTCTCTTCATCAGCTGCACCTTCCCCTAGATTCACATACTGTGCCTCTGCACCTTCATTGTCATGTTCCTCATTGACGTGTTCTGTTTTAGCTGCTACTGTCACCCCCTGAATTGGGGACTGTGCATTCATATCCTCCATATCTGTAACACCATGCATATCTTACTTTATAGAACTGTTAAAATTCAAACATCACAAAAATATCTCTGAATAACAGTATGATACTTGCTTTCTCTTCATCAGTTGCACCTTCAAAATGTGTAAATAAATCACCATGTGCTGGAAGATTTTCTTGACCAATTGTACCTTCAACATGATCTATTTTTTCCATTAAAAATATTAAATCATACTGTATAATGGTGGCTTGACAGAGTTAGCATATATGTAGGAATATTGTAGATAATTTGTATGTAATGACCCGACCGATCATTTTTGAGCTCTAGCGCGACGTTCAGCGAGTTGAAGTTGTGAGCAGCCCTGTTTCAGGTATTATGACATGTGGGCGTGGTTGGAATTGAATTCCAGGAAGTTTAGAATTAATTTGGAAAGAAAATTCTCGTTTTAGAAGCCTTAAGTTGGACAAATCAACTAAGATTGGAATTTTGAGTAAACGATCTCCGAATCAGGATTTGAAGGTTCCAATAGGTTTACATGATTTCAGACTTGGGTGTATGTCCGGATCGGGTTTTGGATAACCCGGGAGCGTTTCGGCGTATATTGTGGAAGTTGGTATTTTAGAAGGATTTCATGAATTTGGGCTTGAAGTGCATATCAGTGAGGTTGATGTCCGTTTGGGATTCCAAGTCTGGGAATAGCTCCGTATGGTGATTCTTGAATTAGGAGCGTGATCGGAAGTGAATTTGGATGTCCGTAGGTCATTTTGGAGTCAGTTGGCTAAAGATAGAAATTTGAAGGTTTTGGGAAATCCGGCCGGAACTGGAAGTTTTGATATCAAGGTCGGAATGCGATTGTCCATAATGTTGAATATGACTTGTTCGCAAAATTTGAGGTCAATCGGACGTTATTTGATAGGTTTCGGCATCGGATGTAGAAGTTTGAAATTCTAAGTTCTTAAAGAATTGGATTTGAGTGCGATTCGTGATTTCGGCGTTGTTTGATGTGATTTGAGGGCTCGAGCAAGTTCGTGTCATGTTTTGGGACAGGTTGGTGTGATTGGACGGGGTCCCGGGGGCCTCGGGTGGATTTCGGGTGGTTAACGGATCAAAGTTGAAGTTAGAAAAAAGGGCTGAAGTTGTTGTCATCTGGTGCGACCGCACCTGTGAGGCTTTGATCGCAGGTGCGGAGCCGCAAGTTCGAAGCCACATGTGCGGCATGGCGCCGAAGGTGCGAGTGTGGGCTTGGCTTGGCTGGGGACCACAGGTGCGATGGATATTCCGCACCTGCGAAGCCGCAGGTGCGAACAGTGGCGCGTAAGTGCGATTTGGGCTGAAGTTGAGGAAAACCGCAGGTGCGGGAGATTTGGTCGCACCTGCGGGATCGCAGGTGCAGAGGAAGGACTGTAGGTGCGAAAATCGACCTGGGCAGAATGTTTTAAAACGAGAGTTTTAGGTTCATTGCCTTCATTTCTTCATGGTTTAGGCGATTTTGGAGAGCTTTTCAAGGGAGATTTCACCAAGCATCATGAGGTAAGTGATTCCTTCTCATTTCCAAGTTGAATACAAGATCATTACATAAGTTTGATATGGGAAATTGTAGGAAATTGGGGTTATTGAAGAAAAACCTAGAAAATGTAAATTTGGATTTTAGCCACGAATTGAGCATGAATATTTGAGTAAATTATATATTGGAGTTAGTAAAACTATAGGTAGAATGTATCTTCGAGAAATTTCAGATTCCGGGCACGTGGGCCCGAGGGCATTTTGGTCATTTCTCCGAGCGGGGTTGGGAAAATATATAATCTGAATTTGTTGTGAGTTTAGGATGAATTTTCATTACTTTGCCGTTATGTGGTAGTTTCATAGCGTTGTGCGTCCGTTGGAGTCATCGGAAGGGCTTGGGAGTCGGTCTTGGAACTTCGGAGCGAGGTACGTCTCCTTTCTAACTTTGTGAGGGGCAATCGTCTCCCTAGGTGAATTAAGTATATGCTATTATCTTCAGGGGCTGCGTACGCACGAGGTGACGGGAGTCCGTGCGTAGCTACTATTATGCCATGTCCGGGTAGCCTAGGACCCACTAGCATGCCTTATGTGTGTACCTGTAACCCTGCATGTAATATTAAACTGCTGATATGACCGAAACGTAATTGAATGTTTAAAAGAAAGCTAGAGTTCATATTGTTAACCTTCTAAAAAGAGAATTGTTTCCGCTGTGAATATATGTGTACCTGGACTGGGTTGTATCATGGAGTATCACTAAACTTGACAAATGAGTTTCAAAAACAAAGATTTCAAAACCTATATTTCATGTTTCTTTTAATAAAGATTTTACCACTTTCCTGAGAAAAACTATTTTCTTGATAAAATACGAATTTATTATGTGGATATGTGTAACTTTGGGTGCCTGAGTCGCTTGAGTGATTCGCGAGCAGGAAGACCCTGTATTTGTGTATGTATTCATATGAGCACCTGAGTCGCATGTATGATTCGCGAGCAGGCTAGCCGTATTATGTTAACCGCGTCGCATGATCGATTCGCGAGCGGGGCAGATAGATGCATCTATGGTTCGAGTCGGTCGACCCCTCGGCAGTGCACATTTTATTATTGTTGGTTCGCACCATTCGACCTTCGACATTGTCTGCGTATGATATTTGTTGCGTAGTTTCTATGATATTGACCTGATTACTGGCCTGAAATATTAAATTGTCGATTTAAAATGACAAAGATTTAAAGTTATTGAAAACACTTTTGGAAGAAGTTGTCCCTTCCGTTGATTTATTACTATTTGACTAAATCACCATGTTCATTAATTGTTAATATGTCGAAGACAAAAAGTGTTAAATGTGAACGAAATTGAAGGATGTTTAAATCCTGCTTTATAAACTGTCTATGATAAAACCTGTTTTATAAACCGCCTATGATAAAACTTGTTTTATAAACCGCCTATGATAAAACCATGCTTAGTGTCACTCGTAAATATTCCAAAATTGACCTTTAGTAAGTGTCTAAATTGACCTCTCGTCACTACCTCTCTGAGGTTAGGCGGGAGACTTACTGAGTACACGTTATTTTTATACTCATACTACACTTGTTATGCATTTTGTTGCATGGGTACCTACATAGCACAATGGTTGATTTGGAGACTTGGACGGGCTGCAATCATCCAGAGGCGTTCTGCAGCTGATAGAGTCTCCCTCCTACCGTATTATTTTTATTTAAAATCCCTTGTCCAAATTGTATTTCGGACAAGCTTTGTAGTATTTATAAAATTCTTAGAAGTTTCTCGTGTACTTGTGACCTCGGGTTCTGGGATATGTACTGGGATAATTGTTTAAGTGAAATCTTTAGATCACTGTTTTTTTAAATAACAGAATTTTATTTGCTGTCGTATTTTAATTTACAAAAATTTCCTTATTTGATTATGAAATGACAGGAAAGGTAACGGTTTCGAAAATGTTAAAACATGAATATATTTCAACTAATTAAGGATTTGGCTTACCTGACAGTGGTGTCCGGCGCCATCACGACCTATGGATTTTGGGTCGTGACATTGTAGATAATTGTAGACATGTTGTACATATTCTAAAACTAATTGTAGATACTTTGTAGGTATTTTTTAGATACTTATTTTGCTGGTGCTGGCCTGCACTTGTTCCCTAATATTGATCTGAAAATGCTGATTGTTCATGTCTTTTTGTTGGTCATTATTTTTTGTTGAACTACCAGCAAACTGAATGTTTTATGTTAGTTTGTATATATTTTTTCATATGCCATAAATTGTTTTGATATATAAATAAAAGTCGCATCTTACCTTTGCATCATCTTGCTCATTTTTACTGTTTATCAAATGCAAAACAGTCTGCACATATTCATTTATCAGCACTCGAAGGCTATCGAGTTCTACAAAGACAGCTTTCCTAAAATCTTCAATCTTTTCATCAACCTACATGTTACAAAATAGTAAGTTGTTAACTTCATAATATGTATTAACATACATTCAAAAACAGATGCAATTATATATAAACATATATCAGAATTTGTAAATTTGTAGATATTTTGTAGAAAGTTTATAAAATGTAGATAAATTATAGATATTTTTTTATATATATTGTAGTTTATATGTATTTGTCTTTTTATATGTTTTTCAAAGCTGCTTGTAAGTTGTTAACTGCATAATATGTCTTAACATACATTCAAAAACAGATGCAATTTTATATATNACCAGAAGATGAATGGCCTGGTTTTGCATGCATATAGTGGGAAGAGACAGTAAGTACCCAAAACACATCTTCTTAAAAAGCTTCAACCCATTTGGAGACAGAAGCTCTTCAATCTGGCTAGGAATGCTAGGATCACAAAATGTGTGGAATCTAATCACCCCATAATCAAAATTATGTGGGGCAGAAAAGTGTCCATTCTGCACAAACAATAAATAATCTCACATTAATAAACTGCCTAAAAAAGATACATTCATCTACAAATTATCTACAATATAACTACAAAGGATTACATAATATCTATAATTTAACACGTAATATGCGAATAACCAGCAATAAAAATATCTACAATTCTGCCGCAAATATTACAAGTAATCTAAAAATATGACTACAAAAAAACTACAAAATACGTACAAATATAAAGGCAGAACATCAAAACTACAAATAATCTTCAAAATTAAGACAATTAATCTACAATTGTCTAAAATACATATTACACAGATTTTAACATCCTAAATCAAACTAAATAATTGGAAACGAAATTAATAAATTTTTACCTTCACCACTGAATGTTTCCGAACATTTTTAGGGTGTTTTTTGAATGTTTCTTCATTTTTGGATTTTTCGAACTAGGCGACACCTTTGCTTTCTTTCCTGTTCGAAGGTTAGGCACCTCTTCTACAAAATCGTCATCTACCAATAACTTTTTTCCTTTTCGTTTCCCTTGTTTCATTGGCGTATAAGATTGTCCAGCATCAATATCATATTTTTGTTTAGTTCTCGTTTCAGCTCTGATTTGTCGGAGAGAAAGACTATGAGTCGTATCTACAATTGCATGGGAAGATTTCCCTTGCTTTTTAGGTGATTTTGGTGATAAAACACCCAAATCAAAAGAGGGTATATCATCTTCTACTGTTTTTTTATGACTATGTTTCGAAGCTTTATTGTTCTTCATTGAGGAACTTAAACTGGAGTAAAATGGGTGAATCAACATCAATTTTCTGTGAATTTAAGGGAAGAATGGGCAATGGAAGTTTGTGTGGTTTCAGAAGAGGAAAAATGTGTATAAAGAACGTGTGTCTGGGTAAACGTGGGTGAGGGTGAGCGTTTAGGAGAGAGAAACGTGGGATATACAGACACATTTAATTAAAGAGTAAAAAACGTCCCATTAATTAGACATTTAATTAATTATGGTATAAAATTAGTAATTAGGTATACTAAGTGTAATTAAGTCAAACCTTAAACATTGAGGGTAATAAGGTTTACTATGTAGTATAAAAATGTAAAAAATCCTTTATTTAATCCATATATATTGAATTTATGTAACTAATTCAATTATATCAGCCCATAATTTATTTGGACTAATATATTTAAAATATAATTCAAATAATTTTTTAAATTTAAACTCAATAAATTTTACATGCCTATAGAACCCACCCACACATGTTAAGTGCAAGACTTCAACGAAACTACATGTCAAATACTCTTCTTCTTCTTTTTATAAAAGAATTGGTGAATAAATCAATCTAACTTACTAAAATTAGAATATTTTTTAGGAGTTCTCGAGGAAAATTGTAACGTGAAGATGTGAGTGAGTAATGGCCTCATAAGGAAGTGGAAAACCAAAATAGGAGATGAAGTTAATTTTTTTTCTACATAATTAAAGGATATAATTTAAATTTCTTTCTGATGTTGTTCACATATGAAAACTTGTTTTTTCTTCTTGTAACAATTTTTTGTTTAAAATAGTGATATACGTTTTACAATGCTAATTGACCACGTCATTTGTTAACTCACACCTAGACATTTGAGTTCAACACAGAATAGATAATTTTAGTTCCTGCGTATGCATTTAGGGTATTTAGTCACCAGTCGCTTGAATTCAGTATTTTCAATACATAATATAGATAATATTATTAAAATTTTAAAAAATTATATTGTGAACCCATAATTTCTAAAGGATAAAGGATTAAATAATAAAAATCATCAAATTAAAATTGGTATTATAGGAGTATTGTGATGCGCATCAAATTTCTACCATGTCTCGTCCCTTGAATTATCACTCGGCCTCTAATAATTTTAAACTTTGCTTGAGCGACAAGTCTCCTCAGAATTTTTAGTTTATGACTTATGAGTTTTGATTTCTAAAAAGAATAACTTATCGAGTTCTAAATTTTAATTTTTAACGACCAAAGTTATTGAATTCTACCGACCCTACGACCAATTAGTTTCGAACTCCACCCCTGTGGACCTTAGGTTATATACTATAATTGGTTTCTAGTCTGAAAGACATGCATCCACTCCATTAATAATCTGAATTGGAGGTTTGATTTTATGATATATTTTCAAATATTAAAATAAAATTCTGGAAAATCGGTTCTACTTGGATCACTAGGTTTTCCTTAAATTTATGTGAATTATGAGAGACTGTGCTATTATTCACTAAGTTTTTTATGAGTAGGTATTTGTGTTTCCTTGAAATTAATTAATTAATTAATTAATAAATAAAGGAGGAAAAATAATTGAAGCAGGTCCACATGGACTTTCACGTGCTCTCCGCATGCCAACAAATAAAAATAATGTTTTATGTCGGTTCAAAGGTGAGCACTTCCAACTATGTTGCACGTGATTTGCTTCCCCTTAAATCTTTATTTTACATATTACCTAATCCAAACAATAATGTATCTAGAATAAGAATAATTAAATCTACTTCAAAATTAGCGGGTAACTAAAATTTGTTAATTAATTACATAAAGAGATTGATCTAAATAACTTTTATAAGCTACTTAATGATAGAAGCAAAAAGAAATAAGTGTGTCACATTATTTTTGGCTTTTTTTTTTATTTTTCTTCAGAATTGTTTGTTAATCTTCGACCTCCATACATTTTTTTTTTTGTCTTGAAACTGTTTTGAATCTTCCAGTACTTGAAAATCGACCAGGCATCGATTGTTAGAACTAAAATTAACACACTTTTCATCATTGAAAAACTACATATTTAGTTTAGGGTTTAAAAATGAAAAAATGATCTATTTAGATTTTTGTTCAATTGAAATTCTTTTAAATGTGATTATAGAAACACGTAAGAGATTTGGAATGTTTGGTAAGTAATTTGTTGTGTTTCGTGAAAGTCAGGGTAAGCCTTTGATAAAGAAAATTCAAAGGCTTTTAGGGTGTGTTTGGTACAAAGGAAAATATATTTCGAAAAATATTTTTCATGTTTGGTTGGTTTAAATATTTTGATAAATATTTTCCTTATGAACTCATTTTTCTCTAATTGGAGAAAAATATTTTCCTTATCAAGAGAATGGAAAATATTTTCCAAAATTCCTTTTCAACCTTAGTCCACACTCCACACCCTCACCAACCCACTCTACCCTCCCATACCCACCCACCTAATCCCAAGAAATCCAGGGGGGTCATTATATTGTATATACATATTTTAAAAAATAATTGCCAAGTTAAACAGTGTAATTTTCCAATGAAGGGGTGTACACCCCTTGGGTATATGTGGCTCCGCCACTGCTACCAACCCCACCCCTCTCTCCAAAAAAGCTTTTTTTTCCCCTTCAAATTTCGGTCTTTTTTTTCTTCACCACCCACCTTATTA
>ML411618.1:1770-43984 GCA_005239525.1 Nicotiana knightiana
AAATCGACAAATGATCAAAATAATACTATGAAGGGATCTCCTGAAGAGACCCAAGATCTGATTAGTTCTGAGATTCCTGAAGAAATCAATGAACCCGAGACTCAGGTGAGTGAGGAACTTTTAATAAGTTCTACTGGTGATGGGATTAATTTAAATCGATCTGAAATAGTGGTGGATAATATTTTTGCGTATAATGTTGCGCTAAACATTATGCAAGATAGTGAGGATCTTGAACCCCGATCTATCGAAGAATGTCGACAAGGATCTGATTGGCAAAAATGGCAAGAGGAAATTCAATCGGAATTAAAGTCTCTTGCTAAAAGAGAGGTCTTTGGGCCAGTAGTCCAAACACCTGCTGGTATAAAGCCAGTTGGTCATAAATGAGTTTTTGTGCGGAAATTAAATTATAAAGATGAAGTTGAAAGATACAAGGCTCGCCTTGTCGCACAAGGATTCTCACAACGACCTGGAGTCGATTATGAAGAAACATATTCACCCGTTATGGATGCCATAACATTACGATATCTCATCAGTTTAGCCTTACATGAAAGGCTTGAAATACATCTAATTGATGTGGTTACATCTTATCTGTATGAGTCACTTGATAATGAAATTTACATGAAAATCCCTGAAGGATTTAAAATGCCCGAAGCAAATTTAAAATCTCGGGAAATGTATTCAATCAGATTACAAAGATCTTTGTACGGTTTAAAGCAATCTGGGCGCATGTGGTATAATCGCCTTAGTGAATATTTGCTGAAAGAAGGTTACATAAATGATGTTATTTGTCCATGTATTTTTATAAAGAAAATGGCATCAGAATTTGTTATACTTGCTATTTATGTTGATGACATAAATCTTGTTGGAACTCCAGAAGAGCTCCAAAAGGCAATTGAATATCTTAAGAAAGAATTTGAGATGAAAGATCTTGGAAAGACAAAACTTTGTCTTGGTCTGCAAATTGAACATTTAGCAGACGGGATCTTTATCCATCAATCTGCCTATACAGAAAGGGTCTTAAAACGCTTTTACATGGACAAAGCGCACCCATTGAGTACACCAATGGTTGTTCGATCACTTGAAGTGAATAAGGATTTGTTCCGCCCTCCAGAAGAGAATGAGGAACTCCTTGGTCCCGAAGTACCATATCTCAGTGCAATTTGTGCATTAATGTATCTTGTTAATGCTACAAGTCCTGACATAGCATTTTCTGTTAATTTACTAGCAAGATATAGTTCTTCTCCTACACGCAGACATTGGAACAGGATTAAGAATATATTGCGATATTTAAAGGGAACTATTGATATGGGTTTGCTTTATGCTAACAAAGATAATGCAGATTTTGTTGTTTATGCAGATGCAGGTTATTTATCTGATCCCCATAAAGCTCGATCTCAAATCGGGTATGTATGTACTTATGGAGGTACTGTCATATCATGGGTCTCCACAAAGCAATCTATTGTTGCTACTTCTTCAAATCATGCTGAGATAATAGCTATTCATGAAGCAAGTAGGAAATGCGTATGGTTGAGATCAATAATTTATTTTATTCGAGCAAAATGTGGTTTGGAATGTGAGAAAAGACCCACAATTTTATACGAAGACAATGATGCATGCATAGCCCAATTGAAATGAGGGTTTATAAAAGGTGATAGAACGAAGCACATTTCACCAAAATTATTCTACACACACGATCTTCAGAAAAATGGTGACATTGATGTGCAACAAATCCGTTCAAGTGACAATCCGACAGATTTATTCACTAAATCTTTGCCAACTTCNGAAATACACGTTGCACTCTTTTTCTCTTACTAAGCTTTTTTCCCACGAGGTTTTTCTTATAAGGTTTTTAATGAGGCAGCTGGAAATGCGTATTACTAAATATGTGTACTCTTTTTTCTTCATTAGGATTTTTTTCCACTGGGTTTTTCCTAGTAAAGTTTTAACGAGGTACATTATCTTTAATGAACATCCAAGGGGGAGTGTTATGAAATTATTATATTGTGGATGTCCATTTATTACTCCGCTATAGATAATCTTCCTGAAGAAGATTATCCATTTAGCACTATGTTGAAGTTTATCTACAAGTAGCTGATGCAGACAGCTTACAAGCAGCTAAAGAAAAGCCTTGCAGCTGCTTCCTGAAAAGCCTCGCAGCTGCTTCCTAAAAAGCCTCGCAGCTGCTTCCTAAAAAGCCTCGCAACTGCTTCCTTTCTTCTATAAATAGAGGAGTTTTCACTTCATTATGTACATCAGTTTGAAAGTTCAATAATATATCAGTTTCTCTCTACACTTGTCTTTAGTTTATTTACTTTGCAGTCGTTATTTTATAACAATTTTCGCTTTTTTATTTTTATTTCTATTTTTTTCTGTTTTAGACATCATGACTTTAAGTTTTTGACACGCTTTATTAAGCCGTTAACTCAAGTTTTCTTTCTGTTTGTGTTAATGTTTTTTTTTTTTAGAAATCATGTGTCAAGAAATTAATTTTATATAAAAAAAAATTAATTATGTTTAGTTACAAACTATATAGCAGAATGCTACCATATAATAAGAAGTATTTTCTTAGGATTAGTTATGAACTTGGAGAAAATATATGTGGAAAATTAGATCCAAAATTTCTTTTAATTATCTTAAACTCTCACAACCACAATTTTATCACTTCATTTGTTAAGTATGGAAATTGTATGGCTAAAGTCATTTTCAGCAGTATGAAATGAAAGTAAGAATATGTAGTTTAGAGTTTCTTTCACAGATATTCATTAGCATTCTAAAAATAGGCTAAGTACATGATAGTAGCTCAATATAAGTAATACTTTTGACCATTGGTATATTGTCATTACATGTATTTGCAAAAAGACTGAATAGTTTATAAAATGCAGTAATCTTATTCTAAGTAAGTTCTTGGGTGTCTTTTTTTTTTTGGAAAATTAATGTGCAGTTAAGTGTTAGTTTACTATTAGTTCAAAAACTAGTTCTACCATTCCCTTCCACTGTTAATAGATGGTATGCCATTGGGATATTTTAATACATAATTTTAAGACTTCAAGACAAAATTAGGAATGCATGTGTTTGTGTGTTAATGCATATTAAGGATCCTAGAAGTCTAGTGTTATTTCGTCATTTTACTATAAAGTATGCGGCTAGGATTTTAATATCTAATTTTAAGACATAAGATAGAAGTATAAACCGTGTTGTTCTAAGTTTTAATAATCATGTTGACTAAATTAATCTGTATCATCTTTAGATTTCAAACGAACAACGAAAGCTTTTGTTAACTCAGTATTTAGATTAATGGGATATTCCTAAACTTAGATGTTAATGAATTTGTTGGTATAAGATTACTCAATTTTTTTGAGAAAATAAATATTTGCTTTATGTGAGTCAATAATCCCGTTTTATCTTTAGAATCCAATTCAAAGTTTACTGTTCTTTTCATATATCTCAGTTTATTGCCAATATCTTTATTTCTAATTCTTCTTTTCTTTTTCTTTGTTTGGCATATGCATTTGGAGCAATATGAGTCTTAATGCAAGACTCTGTCCCGTACCATCATGGAGTCATCACTATTGCACCGTAGATTATGATGGACATCTAGAAGAAGAACAAGCGAAAAGTTTGGGGTCGCCTATGACGTCCTTCTTTATTTACCTTTATTCTGTTGCGAATTTTTAATAGATAATGTTCTTTTGATTAGTTTAGTTCTACATTTAACTTAGGACTGTTGATTTAATTTTGACTTATTCACTTAGTATTCTCACTTAGTTATTGAAAGATATTATCTATTTATAGTGTTCCTAAAGAATTTTTGAAGAACCATTTAAATTTCAGGTTTCTATTATATAAGTTAAGAGTTGAATCAATTCTTTTTAAATAAAAAACAGAAAGACGTACTCCAGTTGAAAGTTTCTTATAACGTCATAAAAAATGTGAACACTTTTTAAAAAAAAAAGAAATTACAAAACGTGATTGGTTGGCTGACGTTTTCTTTTTTTTTTTTGAAAGTTTCTTATGTTTTTTACTTTGACTCCTTTCTGAAGCAAAGGAAAAGGTCCCCTTTTAATATAAAAAAAAAAAGAAAATATTCTAATCATCAACAAATATTTTTCTCAAAGGACTACATCCTTTCAAATTATTATACGTATATTAACTAGTTATAAGCTTTGTTTACGTAACAATATTCTTCAAAATTTATTAAAGTCTTTCAAAGTTAAACTACTCTATTAAGCTATATTTTGTTAAATACCTCAAATGATATTTTTTTGATACTTTTGTATAATTTATTAACCTAAGCTTGGTCAGTTAATCGTTTATTAACGGATTCTAAAAGGTGCTTTTAAAAAAAACCTTCCTTTTAAAATATTTAAAACACTTACTTAGAATCTTTAGGTTAAGACCATAAAACAGAGTTTGACTTAAGTTTAATAATAAGTGTCCTAATTCACCTTAGAATTAATTAAGTGGCGACTCTCTTAAAATTAATTAAACCTCAGGATTACCAATATGTTATACTCTAATTTGACCCGGTTAAAATGGGATATAACATACATAACGTAATGAATTGAGTTCTCGACTGAAGTATCATATCACAAGTACTTAAACAGATATTCTCAGCAATTCAACAACTTTATAAAGGAAACCACTTCAAAGCACAATAAATATCAGAAATAATAACAGGTAATTCACCAATTAGACTCACGGGCATGCTTGACAAACAATGCATAGGTACTCGTCACCTCACATATACATTGAACATGATAATACAAGTAGCACATACGACTCAACACCTATTCCCTCACTAAAGTTAGGCCAAACACTTACCTCGGCTCCAAAAATACAAATCAAGCCTCTAACACTGCTTTCCCTCTCGAATCCAACTCCGAAACGATAGTATCTAAGCATAATCGACTCAATAATATTAATAATGACTCAATAATTCAATCCCAAAGTCTAATTATACATTTCCCATCATTCTTCCAAAAATGCCAAAATTCGACCGCAGGCCCGCTTGGTCCAGACCCCAGGTTCGGACCAAAATCCGATCACCCATTCCCCCACGAGCCCGAATATACAATTTGTTTTGAAATCCGATCCCAAAACGAGGTTGAATTCCCAAAAATTAAAAAAGCCCTAACTCTACCCAAAACTCCAATTTATACCCTTTAATTTCATGTTTTTAGGCCTAGAATTCAGTGATTGATGAAGAAAATAGAAGAAATTAGAGTTAGTATTACTTACCCAAGTGGTTATGGTGGAAAAATGGCTTGGAAATTGTCTATGGGATTTGGAGAAGAGGAAGATGGTGAAAAATATGAAAATTCCGTAATGGGTATTCTGTTTTTGGCTTTTAAAAATAGCTGGGCGAATTATACCTGTGCGATCGCGGAAGGGGGGTTGCAATCGCACAGTGGATGGGTCCCCTAAGCTCCACGATCGTAGAAGACTATACGCGATCGCACAAGACAATGCTACCCAGCCCCACACTAAGCTCTGTGCGTTCGCACCTTACACCCCGCGTTCGCACAGTATCCCTCAGTGGACCCTCCACGATCGCATCCAGAGTGGTGCATTCGCACTGAACAACCCCACACCCTCCCAGGACTGTGTTGTGCGTTCGCACTTGTACCTGTGCGTTCGCATCGCACAAGGCCCAGACACCAGAAGACAACCTAAAAACACCAGATTTTTCAACCTTTTAGCACCCCGACACCTACCTGAAACTCACCCGAGCCCTCGGGGCTCAAAATCAAATATACACACGACTTCAAAATCATCCTACGAACTTATTCGAGTAATTAAACCACCAAAATAACATCAAAAACAATGAATTAAACTTTAAAAATCCATAGAATTTCCTCAAACTTCATAAACTATCAAATTTTCCATTTTGATCCGAAACACGTCAAACCAAGTTCGTTTCTTACCAAATTTTACAGATAACTCATATAACATATATTGAACCTGTTCCGTTCTCCGGAACCATAATACGGTCCCGGTAACACATATTTCACATCAAAGTTCATTTTCAAAAAGTCTTTATTATTCGCAGAAAATAATTTTCTTTAAAAATTCATTTCTCGGACTTGGGACCTCGGAATTCGATTTCGGGCATACGCCCAGGTCCCATATTTTCCTACGGACCCTCCGGGACCGTCAAATCATGGGTTCGGGTTCGTTTACCAGAAATATTGACCAAAGTCAACTTTATTTAATTAATTATCATAAATTCAACTGTTTAACACATTTTCACATAAAGGCTTCCTGGCTACGCACCCGGGTTGCGCACGCACATCGATGTAAGATTAACGGAGGCTTCGGGGCCTCGAAACACAATTTTAGCTAAATTTACACAGGATGACCTTTTGGTCATCACACCTTTCCTCGGTAGGCTTTGCTAGAATAAACCAAATTAAAATGTTTCTATGCTATATATTTTTTCCCTGGTGATTATCTTGGAATATATTTACACACACTCAATAAAAAGAATTAAACAGAAAATAAAAAATAAAGAAACAACATGGTAGATTATATATGATCATTAGTGCGAACATATACACTTGATTTCACATAATGAATTATAGAAAGAAAATCTTATTTGATTTTAAATATTTAATTATTAGAGGTCACTACCTAATTTAAATAAGAAAATATTTAATTGTCAAAATTTAGTTAGTTTCAAAATCTTAAAATTAAGAAAGCAATTAAATAATAATTTTGCTATATGAAATCTATAATTAAAGGAGTGTCCATGTGCCAAATTGTTAATCTTTTTAAAAATCACATTAATATGATATTAATGTTATTTTGTATTGTAAATTAAATGTAAGTTCCTAATAATAACTCAATTAAGAAAGAAATTCTGCCATATAAAAGGCCTCAACCGCCATTCAACACATTCAACTAAAAATTTGTTTCAATTTTATAGTTTCATCACTTCATTTCACAAGAATACTTTGCTTGTTTATCTTTCTAGATAACTTTTTTATGATTGCTCGTAATTTCAACTTACTTTTTAAAAGTATTTTGAAGATATATGCACAAAGATACTTTGCCTGTCTTGTTTTTAGAGAAAATTTAGTTTTATGATTTTTATTTTGTTGTATTTTTTTTTACCTTTATAAAATATATTTATCAATAGTTTTCTACCAATTATAGCCATATATTTATTTTTACTCTTTTGTTTTAACATATAAATGGAAATTGCTTAATATTACTTAGATATTTACAACTAATTTGTACTATTAACGTTATATCTTTGAAAATATTTAGTTCTTAAATTAAATGTATTCTAATAAAAGATAAAGGAAACAATAATCAAAATTATGTTTTAGATTAATTTAGTTTTAATGTTCTAGTCCTATTCAAATAATTCAGTTAAAAACAATTATAAATTCAATATGTTGCATTATGAGAATTATTGAAGTTTTAATTATAAATACTTTGTAGTTGAGCTAGTATTATTTTAATACAGTAGGCAACGTAGAATTCACCTTTTTATCTTTTATTTATTTATTTATTTATTAAAAGAATGCAATTTCAAATTGGAATAGCTAATTCAATTAGTGTTGCAATTGATGTCTTACGATAATTACAAAATATGTTTTACGATTTTGATGAATGACAATTAAAAATTCCTAAAAATTAAGAGTTTATATGTAGTTCAAATAAGAAAAATATTTAATAGTCAAGATTATAATTAATTTTAAAGCCCTAAACATTAGGAGAGTAATTTAAATTACAGTTTTATCCAAGGTAAAATCTATTTTTCAAGGGTAAAAAAGAAGAACGATATTTCGCTAAAGGCCTCTGTGCTTTTAGTATAGTATAGACTAGTCTTAGGGTACGCGCATTGTGCGTGTATCCTGTCTCAATGAGTACAAAATTATAAAAAATATTACATAAATATTATTATAAATAAATATTGTTACATAAGTTTATAAATAAATATTAAAAAGTACAAGTTTTTAATAATAAATATTGATCATATTTAGCTAGATTATAAAAAAAAATTGTACTTAAATGAGTAGTATCACTTTGATATTGTTATGTAGCCCTATCACCATGTCACCCATTCTTGTGAAAGTTTTTTTCATGATTATTTGTTCTATATTATTATTTTATTTATTAATTAATATGCAAAAGTAGAATATTTAAATGAATCTTAATAATCTATTGCACATTTATTAGAAAATCTAATAAGACTAAGATTCTTTTTTAAAGGGGGCTAAAATAAAATTTTAAAGGTCCGCCGCTTTATTCTATCAATTTAATTGTTTGTATGATTTGTACAAACTATGTTTAAAATGAAGTAACTTATATTCTAAATTGACTTTAATAATACGTGATAGTACTAAAATAAATACCTTGACCATAACAATGAAAAGGAGTAGACCTTCACGAACGACAAAGGGACGGCAGAAAAGAAAACAAAAGCAAAGTTCCATAAAAGCTCAAGAAAAAATACGTAAAATCTTACTTGATTTCAAATTATTAAATATTATGAGTTTTTACATATTTCGAATAAGAAAAGCTTCAATAGCTAAGACTTTAGTTAATTTAAAATATAATTAAATGGTAATGTTATTTAATATTATTTATTAAAAAGAATAAACCAATTGTGTATAACCTTCATAATTATCATAAAAGTATTTGTTTTTCACTTATAAATAAGAATAACCTTATATATAGTATAAGTGCACATCCTAATTTATATCGTTGCATTATTTGTTATGCAACCCAACATGTAGTACATGTTAATCATTATAAAACTTTTAATTAAAAGTGTATTTAAATAACATATAGAGTCTCAATTCATATTACAAAACCTTTGTACAAACATATATGCACACGTATAACAAAATACAATAGATTTAAAATAAAATGAATATATGATAATATTAAACGATAAGACCTAAAACCATTAAACTAAGATAAGTCTGTTGAAATACGTCTTATATAAGAGTGAACAACAAAATTATTATCATAATTATTATTTTAGAGTGACTCGAATGTAGTTCATCTAACCTATAATATGAAAAAGTTGGAACTACCAAAAAGAATGACATTTTAGTATAAATATAACAAAATCACAATAGAAAAACATATACTATAATTTACAACTGAAGATAATTTTAGACTAATAATCGTAGATGATATATTTTAAATAAAAATCAAAAGTGACAATCACAAATAAGTTTATTTTTGCAGATATTGATATTATCATGAGTTTATGTTAATGAATGTGGCATATTGACTTTTTTTTTTATAAAAGTGTTCACTTCCTCCTTATTTTAAATGGTTTTGATTTTAATACTCTAGAAGCTTTAATCCTAAGATAATTTTGGTAAAGAATACTAATCCTAAACTAACATTAAATGGTGATATTTTATTCGGTTATGGTAAAAGAATACTAAACCTGAAGTAACATTAATTCTAGAAAATTAAAGATTACACTTGTATCCTACGATAATTGTGATAGGAGTAAAAGAATACTAAACCTAATAATATTATTTGGTTTTGGTTTTAAAATTTTGGGAAACCAAAAATAAATCTCCTAAACCTAACAGGAAACATTTAATATGGAGTTGACAGTGAACGAATTGTCCTAGTGTGAATTGGAATTGAAAAATCAAAGCTTTATATAGTAGGAAAATTATTAAATTACTATTCCTAAATAGTAGGAAATTAATTAAATGATTACTAAATAGTAGGAAAAATAATCACATTATTATTTTATCCGGTGTGAATTTTATTTTAAAAGGGTAAAAAAGACGAATAATATTTCGCTAAGGATCTTCGCTTTTAATATATATATATATATATATATATATTGAATGCTTAGACCAAAAGAAACTTTTCTTTATTATCATATGCTAACTTCTTTTTGGATCATAGGTAGAACTGTCAAAGCGAATTGACCCATTTCAGTCCAATAAAATGGAATAGATTATGTTAAATGTTATGAATTCACAAATACACCAAATTTAAGATCACAAAATATTTAAAAAAAATAATTTTCTTATTAAAGTGTGCCAAATTAAACTATGTCAAATAACTTGAAACGACACCAATTGATAGCCACTGATATTTGTTCAGTGAACTTTCCAACTTTCCGCGAGCAGTTGTAAACCATTTCTTCATCTCTTCTGATGATTTTAGTTTACAAAAATCTTCTTTCCCAAAATATATTGTTTCCCATTTCTTCAAATATTTCTTGTTGGAGAAAGCCAACTTCAGAAAGAGGAGCTGGAAAAAGACTGCAAATTGTGAATTCCCAAAACAAGAAGAAATGTTTGAGGTGCAATACTCTTTATAAAGACAAAGATAATTCCCCCATTGCCTGCTCTTTCCACGGCCACACTAATGGTAGCTATCCTCTCTCAATTCTTGATTTTGCTGCTTAATTCCTGTGTTTTATTTTCTCTATATAAAGAATATGTGATAAGAGTTAATGTTTCTTGGTAGGAAATAAAAATGGTTAGAAATAACTGAATAATAAGTACTTTCCCGGTTCCGGGAAGGTTTTGGAGCGAATTAACTTAGTTCTATTGTGGTAAGTTTAAGCTGCGAGAGTTGACCAAAGTTTGACTTTTGCGTAAATGACTTCGGATTGGTGATTTGATGGCGTGCTTTGGAACTTCACTTTTGTCCAAAATTTTGCCTTTTGCCGTCCGAAGGAACCATTTTGTCCCTTATAATAGGGCACATAGTGTAATTGCTCAAAATAATCCTTTCAAATTAGTGTTGCCTTCATTACATCCAGAGGATGAGATTGTAAAAAGGCAGTTCGGTGCATTAAGTTCCCGCTATATGTGTGGTTCGGAGAAGAGCCCAGACCACAAGGGTCTATTGTATGCAGTCTTACCCTGTATTTTTTCAAGAAGTTGTTTCTACGGCTCGAACCAGTGACCTACTGGTCACATGGTAGCAACTTTACTAGCTACGCCAAGGCTCCCCTTCCGAGGATGGGATTGTACTTGGGAACTATTCTACACCATTAGCATGATTATTGCATCTTCTTCCCTTGTTTTTGTGTTGCATCGCCAGCTTAGATATATGTGTCTTATCAGAAGTTTAGTTACCAATTAGGTGCTCGATTCACTTTATTTAATTTTTCTTCCCAAAATGGAAAAGCTTATCTGGTTACCTACGTTGCTCAAGCTCTTCAAAAATATTGTTGCATGTGTGTCGGATCCTCCAACATTCGAAAATATCGGAGGATCTGACACAGATGCGGCAACATTTTAGAGGGTCCAAGCAACATAGCTGGTTATGGCTCTGCATATTTATGGGGAAGTTGAGCAGCATAAGAAGTCCTAAGGTCTTCTAGTAAAAGAAGTTTTTAGTCTGTCGTATTGATTTTGCTAATACTTCTTCAAAGTATATATTTTAAAGAATTCATGAACCTCGCTCGACTCAGTAAGAAGCTCGTCTTATCCCACTTTCCTCTTTCATTTGAAAATGGAAAAACTGAAAGTAAAGTGCTAAAGAAATTGTTGCAGAAAAGTACTCCTAGTATTCAGATGTTTCTTTGTACATTAGTAAAAGTGCACAAGGCACCTCCTAGTATTTGGCTTGAGGGAAATGTTAGATGCTTTAGTGAGAGGAAAGAGCTTATCGCCTTTGTAATGTAAGTGAGTCTTGACTTATGGTGCAAGAAGAAAATGGTTAGACATAGAAGAAAATGACTATAGAAGGGACACAATTTCTTTGTAACACTATGGTACCTCAGTTCATATTTAATAAAACTTTTACCTTTTTCATCCAAAAAAAAGTGCGCGAGATACCATTTCCATCCGATATAAGTTATAGAAGAGCAAGTCAGAGGAGGATAAGGCATTTAGTTTGTATAGCGTCTACCAACATGTTGTCATCTGAAGGAAAACAACTATGTTGAAGCTGCAATTTTGTATGCCAGAAGCTGAAAAGATAACTTTGAAGTGATTGAGGTTATTAGGGCCAAATAGGAGCATGGGAGTTTCGAGGGGTAGTCCACCACTATATTGCTCATACTTTCAAAAATGCTGCTCCAACCATGTTGGAACCTCCAAAAATGCACTACTTTTGGAGTTTTTGAAGAGTCCAAGCAATATAGGTTTGCCGTACATATGAATATCTAGAATTGCCACTGTCTGAGTTCTGTTTTCTGGAGCTATGTATATAGGTGAATACCAGTGTTTGAGATGCCCTGTCATTTATCTTTAAGTTGTGGAAACTCAACTTATTGAGAAACTTTTATCAATTTATTAATTATTATAGTTATGATTATATGCTTATCATAAAATAAATTATATTTATCATGAAAGTTATCTTATCTAAGCATAGTTATATTTAAAATAAAATGACAAATTGAGTATTTTGTATTTGGATTGATTTGGAGTCTAAAATTTTGAAGAACTTACGCCCTTATAACTGTAAACAGTTCTAAGGTTATCAGCTCTTTTTCATCAAATACTGCAACAATTTATTATCAATTTCAGCACTTGTATCCAAACACGTAACTGCTTATTTATTAAATCAGTTTCAGCACTAAAAAGTGCTTTTCAACACCTAATGCTTATCGATTATTTCAAATCAGCTAATCCAAACGGGCTCTAAGTCCCTCTCATTATGGGAGCTAACAAGGAAAATATCTAACCTATCTTTTGTAATGGATTGAGATTACTCAATCCACAATGTTTATGGGGTTTGGTTTGGTATCTTGATCTGATGGAATAAATTTCTCATCCATGCTCACGAAGGAGGTGGATGCTTTAACCGGAAAAAACAAGTCAGGATGATAAGGCGTTTGGGCTGTATAGCGTCTAGTAACATGTACTCATATGAAGGAAAACAATTGTGTTGAAGCTGCTGCAATTTCCTATGCCAGAAGCTGACAAGAGAACTTTGAAGTGATTGAGGTCTTAAAGACCGCTAGAAATGTGTGTGAAGAAGAAAGAGGAAGAGGAGATAGATAGACAGATAGAGAGAGAATAGATTTAGGGCCAACTAGGAGCATGGGGATTTCCACGGGTAGTCTGCCGCTATATTGCTCAGACTCTCAAGAATGCTGCTGTAACCGTGTGGATCCTCCAAAAACATACAACTTTTGGAGGATTTGACACGCAATCAGCGGCATTTTTGAAGCGTCCGAGCAGTACAAGTATGCCGTACATTTGGATTTCTAGAATTGTCACCGTCTGAGTTCTATTTTCTGGAGCTATGTATGTAGTTTTCACAGATTCTAATAGCCATAGGTTTAGGTGAATACCATTGTTTGAGTTAGCACGATGTCTTGAGTTGTGTAGCTATGTACATTTTGCTTGCACTCTTAAAAATGCCTCAAAAAGTGTACCATTTCTAGAGGATCCGAGACGGGTGCAACTGTATTTTTGGAGAATTCGAGCAACATAGATGGTAGGTTTAGATAAATTAGTTGAGTTGCCACGATGTCCTGTCATTTTCTTTGAATGGTAGTCAACTTTTATCTAGATCAGTGACTCTTGTCCTCATCACATAGGATAAAAACAACATAAATCAGTATAATTCCACAAGTGGGGTCTGGGGAAAGTAATGTATACCATACCTTATCACACAGGATCAAATTGATTATTCGAAAACTCTTCCTTTAGATGGACCCTTTCCTTCGCTGCTGAATCTTTTATTTTAAGAGTACAAAAATACAATATTTTGAAGTGAATAAAAGGCATTTCTCAGTAGTGCAAATTAATCAGTTGTATGAGATTGATGCATGATTAGTGAGTCACTTGACTTTCTAGCTTCTATTCATTAATTTCTATCGCTGCTATGCAAACTTTGATCATCTTATCTATATGGATGTTTGCTTTTGAGCACCAACAGGAGATAAAGGACTATTTTCACTGGCTCCGCCTCACCAAGGAATCGATGGAGAATGGAGCGACGGATCTGGAGTAATCGTCTATAAGTGGAACGACAAGGATAAGAGGCCAAATACAGGAAGAAAAAACTGGAAAAAGAGATGGAGTTGTTGTGCCGAGTATGATGAAAATGCTCCACCTTGTAGGCAAGGATGGCATGTCTCGTATGATGATGGTTTCACATTATACTAGTCATATGTGATCACTTGTTCGAACCGTGGAAACAACCTTTTATAGAAATACAGGGTAAAATTGCGTACAATAGGCCCTTGTAGTCCGCCCCTTTCCCAGATCCCATGCATAGCGAGAGGTTAGTGCACCAGATAACCTTTTTTTTTTTTTTTAAATATATGTGATCACTTTTATTTTAGCTACAATAAAAATGCAAAATTTGTTTCAAATTCCCGAGGAATGCTATGACATACATGCAATAAGGGACACATTTTTGTTGGGTTGAGGTGTCTATTTGATCACTAGCTAAGTTAGAATATCGATCTGAAACTACAATAATATCAGAAGCGGAACTAAAATTGATCAGCTTATATCTATTTTCCTTAGTAGTTGCAAGTCGATAGGGCATTCAATCAACTTCAAGATGCAATGATACGTCCTATACATGATTGATTAATGACGATTCTCAACGACATCTTTAAGATCTCAAAGCTTACTAATCATATTTGATCAGAAATGAAAACTTTGAATACTTTTCTTAAAAATGTATTACTATTAATTTCCTGCATATAGCATATAATTAATTGTCTCACAACTATTTATTTAAACTATTTCAAAGCTCACAATCATATTTATAAATTAATATATTTTCATAAAAGTTAGGTTTTGATTGGTGGACTAGTGTGGTTTCTCTGCTTCTTAGTGTGTCTTCCACTACCAACAACAGCAAAATAAAGCACAGCTACAGCCTACAAATAATACAGCCAACTATACTATCCACACAAAACCAAAAATGGAAGCTCCAATTTTCACAAAACTCATATATTTCTTCACTATTTTTCTTATTCTTTTATTTATAATCACATCTGTAACAGGCCAATCACCATGCAATGGTACAATAGCTGAGTGCAATGAAGAGTTGGAGATATTAGTAGAAGATTTCTTGAAGAAAGAAAAAAAAATTGTTTCTCCTGGAGTTCTAAAAAGAGATCAACCGGTTTGTAACGGCTGCGGCGGCGGCGAACCGTATTCCCGAAGCTGCCTTCCGCCGACCGTCGAATCCGTATAATAGAGGTTGTTCTAAGTATTATCGTTGTAAAGGTGATCAATGATATATAAAAAAAGGGTGATTCTGATTTTTATGTTTTTTTCTTCTTTCTACTTATGATGTCGTGTTCATGTGGTTGAAATTGTTTCTTTCAACGCTAGCTATTGATGTTATTTCTTTCTTTCTAATTTTGATGTCCGGACTAGCTTGCGCGACCTAGCTACTAATATCAACCTTGATGTTTCTTTATGTACTTAATTATACTTGCCAATAATTTCATTGAATAAGAACAAAGAATCTAGGATTTTATAGTTCAAACAAGTTTTTTCTTTTGACATATGAAGAACTTAGAATCTAGAATCTATGATTATTATTATTTCATCTAATATTATTGACTTAAGTTTGTATCAGAATTATGGGAAAGGAAGAAACAGAGGAAGAACAAAATTTCCATACCACTATGGTATTTAATTTATTTTATTTCAACAAACATAGGTTCTATCAGCTTATCAAGCAGTGATCTCTCGAATACTGAGGGGGGGAAATATTTTCGATTTCTGTCGGAAGAAACAGAGGAAGAAGAAAAATCCTCAGATTTCTGTCGACAGATATCTTTATTGTATAACGTCTCCAGGCAAAGATATAACATTACCATGTTCGTCTAAATACAACAGATGGATCCCTATCTTCTTTATTCTAATGTTGTCAGCCCACACTTCTATCGTTTCCCCGCCTTTGATCATCTCGCCATCTAAAGCTTTATGTAAGTAAGATATGTAATATACACATGACAGAGGCTTTTTCCCTTTTCTCCACCGAATAGTTGAAGGCTTTCCATGGTCAATACTAATCCTGAAGCATGGATTTTGTGGGACTACATCGAACAAGTCGGAAACAAACCAGAGAACCATTCCTAAGAAGTTATTATGTGTAGGCACAGTCAAACACATAGATGAAGATGTTACTTGATTCCTGCACCATTCTGGAATCTCATTACATTCGAGATAAATTCTAATAGTATCCTGCATCTGCATCGGACAAACACTCAAGATCACTAATATGATAGGAGAGAGAGGGAGAGAGAGAGAGACTAACCTTATATCGAGCAGGTGCACTAAATGCAAATAGAGCAGGTGCACTAAAGAAGCCTTCATTGAATGGGTTCTGCAGAGAACTACAATTAATCATATTAATCCGCTCTATACAAGGGAGGTTGTTCAACTCTGTAATCATGACCAATTTGTGGCAATTATAAAGTTTAATTGTATAAAGATTCTCTAAATTTGATACTGACGGGAGTGTTTGAAGATTTTCACAGTCCTTCAAACACAACTTCCTCAATAATCGTAGCTTAGAAAAATCAATGGGTAGACAATGGAAACCGTTGCCACTCAAATCCAAATATTCTAAGGAGGATAAGCTCCCAATATCCCTAGGAATATCAGCCTCCGATAAATTACAGTATGTAAGGCTCAAATTGGACACAAAAGCTGGCAAGGAATATTGTATCTGATGGACTCCTCTTCCAGAAATACTCCTTTTGGCTTCTAACTTTCGACCTCCCACTTCCAATATTTTAAGATTTCTTAGCATTTCAACAGATCTAGGAAATTGTTTTATACCCGTACCAAATGCACAAAGACGTCTTAGACTTTTCATATCTCCAAGGTTATCTGGCAGTGTTTTTATTGATGAGCAGTCACTAATGCTCAAGTAATTAACGGATATTAGCTGGCATATGCTGCTTGGAAGATCCGTAAGTTTATCGCAACCAAACATAGATAGTTCAGTTAGTCTGGACAAATTTCCTATTGATGGATGGATCTCCGTCAGACTTGAGCAACCATAGAGATACAAATTCTCAAGACTCGGTGAACCATTGAAGTTTGGAGTGCTTCTGAGTTGCTTGCAACGAGAGAGATTCAGCTCCTTCAAACTTCTACAACACTAAAAGTAAACCAAATATAGTTTCAATTAACATTTTCTTTCATTCAGTTGCAATAACAGTACACATGAAATCGTAAAATTGACTAACAAACCTGCAAATTCAATTGAAATTCTTGGATATCACTCTCCCGCATATCTAGAACTACAAGATTCTCAGCTGGAAAATTTGATGGTATACATTTTAAAGGACATTTTTTCCAAGACAGCCATCTGAGCTTTTTGGACAACAACCCAAAATCTCCACTAATATGTAACTCATCCATTATAAGAACCCTAAGATTCTTCATTTGCTCAAATGCTTGGGTGCTCAAGTTCACTCCGTTGAATGTCCCTCGATCTACCTTCAGTACTTCTACATTTTCAGAACCCTGCAGCTCAACAAAAAGATAAGTATTAAGCGAGAAAAATGCTTTATAAAAATTGGTGGACAAACAAAGAGAATACATCATGTATCAACAAAAATGAACTTACACATTAGAGGATGTTAAACAAATTTAAAATTGCTCAAAAAGCTAAGATGAGAGCCTTCCAAAACTGTCTAGCAGCATTCAATAAGTTCACATGATAATATCAAAGGGAAAAAAAAGATGAATAAAGAGAACAATTTGCATCTAGAAACCTGATAATAGCGCCAATAGAAGATAGAATATAATTTTGAATATATTTAAAAGAACATTGTGTATATATCGTTCTAGAAATAATGTTTCACATATGTACCTATTCAACAATTTTCAAACGTTCACATGCCTAATTTCTTCGAGCAAGCTTAATTTCCGCATTTAGTTAAGTAAAGTCAAATATCTTTGAATAACTAATCATGGAGATACTATGGTCTATGTTCATAAGCATGTTAGTTATAAGAATTTAATAAGAAATACACATCACCAAATTTGGATAATTGTTAAATAGGTGATATTTTGTTTATGTTTTTGCCTTTGGTGTGAGTTAAGAATTTAGCAAATGTCATTTCTAGTTTACAATGGTTGACAAACAACTACAAAATACTTACTAACCAGATGATTTCTTATAATGACAACAAAAATTATAAGCAAGAAACAATTTAATTGAAAAAAATATATAACCAAGATAAAGATGAAGGATTTACTAACTTCATTTCCTTGTAGAACATCACGAACTTCTTGAGGGATGAACAATCTACTGCGTTTTCCAGGGTCTCGAGGTGATTCCAAGCGAATGATTTCTCTTCCCATATCTCGCACTACATCATGCATCACCAAATGATACAGAGATCTTTGGAGCAAGTGTTTTTGGACTAAAGTTGCAATTGCACTTTTAGCATGAAAGCCACATGCATTTAATATTTCAGTAACTTCATGCTCATCAAACACATGGAATGCGCATGCAATATCGAGAAAAACAGTCTGTGTTTCATCATCAAGTCCATCAAAGCTTATCTTGAGAATCTTTTGGATATCACAATGAGGAATCGCTCTTAGTTTTTCGAACTCATGTCCCCATTCTTCTACAGAACTTCCTTGTAAATGTGACCCCAATGTCACAAGAGCTAATGGTAACCTACCTGAATATTTGATTATGTCTCGTGCCAAATTAACATAATCTTCTGGTGGAAAATGACTGTCAAAAGCATGCCAACAAAAAAGTAACATAGCTTCATTCCCATTTAATAGTTTGGCCTCGTATCTCTCTTTTTCTCCAAGCCGACATAGCAACCGCTCGTCTCGGGTGGTAATGATAATTAAACTACCCGAACCAAACCAACTTCTTTCTCTTGTTAAGGCTTCTAACTGTCTTTTATGGTCCACATCATCAAGAACAATTAGAACCTTCTTTGACCCGAGTCTTGCTTTGATTAGATTGATGCCTTGAGCAACACTGCCAACTTTGATGTCCTCAGTTTTGAGAATTTGTCGAAGAAGTTTCTCTTGTAGCTTGACAAGACCAAATTCTTCAGCTTCTGATCTAACATCTGAAAGGAAGCAACTACTATCGAAGAGTCGAAACATTCGATTGTAGATAGCTTTTGCCAGAGTTGTTTTCCCTATGCCACCAACTCCGTGAATACCAATCATGCGAACTTCATCTTCACATTCATTTTGCAATAATAACTCTATATGTCTGACACGATAATCTACACCAACTGGGTGCCAAGCAACATCTAGAGGTGTGTGGTTGACCTCTTGTAGGACTTGTTGTATAATTTTTTCAATAAACTTTGATTCATGCCTACAGATGTTTTAGCAAAAACAAAAAATTAAAAGAAACACTAGTCTAGTAAATAAAACCGATAGACAAGACATAACACAGTGGGATGAATCTAAGCAACAGTCATATAGGATATTTTAAGAAATAATTTATTGATGGTGTAGATATTTCGATAATGTCAATGCATACAATTTAAACTCTTTTGAACAGTTAGTATCACATCCTATAAACAATTGAACAAATAACAAGTGAAATTATATAGTTGAGTCAAGAAAATGTACCCGTCAGCAACATTTTGCAAATCCCATCCAGATAAATTTGCAGCTTCAGTAAGTGCAGCTCTCCATTTCTCCACCATTTGAGCCCCAATTGATCGTTCCTTATGTTTTGCCAAATATTCACCAAATAAACCAGTTTGATTTCGCACTTCAGAAGGATCAACATCATAGAAAATAGGCAAAACAATCTGCTTTAATTTCTCTTTGCATTCAAGAATCTTAACTAATTCATTTAGACACCAACTAGAGGAAGCATAATTTCTTGAGAAAACAATAATGGAAATTCTTGACTCTTCAATTGCTTTCTCTAATTCTCTTGAAATCACATCGCCCTTTCTCAATTCCTCATCGTCAATGAAGGTATTAACTCCAACATCAGACAATTTAGAATATAGATGACCAGTGAATGTTTTTCGGGTGTCTTCACCTCTAAAACTCAGGAATACTTCATAAGATGATTCTCCTCTAACTAATTTAGTATCCATTTAAGGGTTGATGAGAATGAAAGAATTAAGGGAAAGTAGCTAAGCAGGGGTCTTATTTTGTGGAAGTCAAGTCAAGTCAACTACATCCCTTCAACGAAATTAAACAGAAGTTTCCCTTAGATATTTCTTAGATTTTGTGGTTTCTGGCATGAAATAAGGGCCCGTTTGGCCATAATTACACCTTTCCCGATATATTTTCTTTTGGAATTTTTACATTCCTGCGTCATACAAGAAACTATATTTAAGGTTTTATATAATTATATTTCGTATACCTAATTACCAATTATATATGGTTTTTAAGGGTATTAATTACACTCCTAATTTAATGATACCATATATTCCTTCTAATCCCTCTCCCCCACGTTTCTCTCTCCAATTTTCACACCTTCACCCACGTTTTCCTCCCATACCTACGATTTCTGTATCAAAATCCCATTATTTCTTCCATAGTCAAGGCACTGTCGGCACCTCTGCAACTTTGTCCCAATATTTTTGTGCCCGGGGAAGATGAGCACAAGTCTGGTCGATTTGATGGTTATGATTTCGGGTTCCTTCACATTAAGGTTTATCTCCCAGAGTTTAATTCTCAATATGTTCTGAGCTCGAACAGATCTTTTTATCTTTTTCTTTTGATGGTTCAATTATTGGCAAAAGTTAATTTTCTTGTAACAGTTCATGGGAGGATTTTGCTTTGGAAGATCTATCCCTTCATCATGTTTTTTTGGATTCCATATTTAGCATAACAGTTTCGTAAGGAGAAACAAGAGCATATAGGAGAATCACAGAATTGTAGCATAATTGAGATTTTTGACATAATTGCATTTTTTACAGAAGATTTCTAGAAGTTTTAGTCGTTTTTTATTTGTGAAAACAAAAAACAAAGCATCTACAATCAGAATACAAATAATCTACAATTTATCTACAAAATATCTACAAACTGGGTGCATTGAATTTTAATATCCCAATTCCCATTCAATTGTAGCATAATTGGGATTTTCGACATAATTACGTTTTTTTGCAGAAGATTTGTAGAAGTTTTAGTGGTTTTTTATTTGTGAAAACAGAAAAAAAAATATCTACAATCAGAATACAAATAATCTACAATTTATATACAAAATATCTACAAACTGGGTACATATTTGGATATTTGGCTTGTATATTTTTAATTCTTTCAGTTGAGTTCCAAGTAATTAAATATTTTAAAAAGATGAGATCGAATCCATTAAAACCAGAAAATTAATTAAGGAATTCCCAATATTAGCGCGCCTAAATAAGGAAGCCTACAGTTACAACAATTCCTTATTTAATGAAATATTTGAAAGAATCTTTAATTCCTCAATATTAGCACGCCTAAATAAAGAAGTCTACAACTACAATGATTCCTTATTTAATGAATTGTCTATTTTTTGTAGAAATACTATTAGCATGGCGGATAATATGCAAACTATGAACATATTTGGTAATATAGTTTCCTATATGGTATAGGAACGAAAATTACCCTCTTCTTTTTACTTTTTCCCTAATTAAGGCCATGAAAATTTCAAAAATCACTTGAAGTAATTACAACCATACCAATTATCGGGTGGCTTTCCAAACAGACCTTTAGTCTTATAGAGTAAATAAATTTCACGTTGTAATTCATATTGTACATCTACAAAAGTTAAAATAGATCGAACCGAATTAATTCAAATTGGATCAAACTAAGAAAATGCATTAAAAGCAGTAACACCCTTAACCATCAAATTATGGATCCACCTCTGAATTTGCTGACTATACATGATCCTTGAGCGTATTTTCTTGTATAGTGATGAAATAAGAGTCTTGCAAATTTCTTTTAAAATTTTAGGCCATTACAAACTGAAATAATATTCATAAATTTAATCGAATAAGATTAAACAAGAGCTTACTGAAAAGTAATTTCACATTGTGTTCATATTCAAACACAACTCTAATCTTCAAATGTTATTTTTATTTGAAATTTTTTTTCACTTTTTTCCGGAATTTCACAGTTCTTATGTCCAAACGCACACTTAATTCATGGGTCAAAGTCATTTAAAATACCTTACATAAAGTTGTTGAGCGAAATAACTTTGAAATTGAATTGAATTACTTAGAATGGGTCGAACTGAATTAATCCCAAATGGTACAAAATACACTCCATATTCAAACTCGTTAATAGTGGTCAGTTGCATTAAAAGCAGTGACACCCGTAATCATTAAATTTTGGATCCACCTCTAAATTTGCAGACCATACATGACCCTTTGGGAGTATTTTCTTGTAGCGTGATGAAATAGGAATTTTGCAAATTCCTTTAAAAATTTTAGGCCATTATAAACTGAAACAATATTCATAAATTTAATCGAATAAAATTAAACAAGACCTTTGTTTTTCTACTTACGATTAAAACTAAAACAATTAGAAAAGCTAAAATAAAACAAATCAGAAAAAAAGTAAACTAACAAACTTACGATGATGATGCATAAACGTCACACCTTTGTTTTTCTACTTTGTAAAACGTTTTTAAATAAAAACTCACATGCACTTTATTCATTATAATTGAGTTTATCAATGCATTAGCTAATTACTCACATAATGAATTTAAAAACAAACAATAAACATTATAAGATATTTCATATTTAAAATCTGATATGACTAGCCAGTAACAACTCAAAATTACAGATAAAATTAAAAATTCGACGTATACTTACTATCTTTTCCGAATTAAACTTTCGAGGAGTCTTTCACCTATCTCGGTTTTAAACAACTCAATTACAAACGTTACTTTTCTAAAGAGATTCGATTGTTTATTATTCCATATTTTTCCATCGGATCGGAGAAGAATCTTAATATTTTAGTATTTATCTATTATTCATTTTTTCACAAGGAGAAATCATCCACCTAATTTAATATTGGAGGAAATCTTCTCCTTATTTACTTTAATGCCATTTAATGTTATTTGTTGTTTGATATTCCCTTATTTTTCCAAGATAAGCTTTGGTGCGAATATCTCCTCCTCTTGCGCCAAATATTTATTTACGACAGCCCAACAAGAAGACGAAAATATCAACGATGGAGGAGGAAGAAATGTAGCTATCTGCTGATATTTTAACCAGGGGCAGATCTATGTAAAGGTAACAGGGTGATATGCCACGGTCGCTTAGATATAATTTTATGTACTCAGTGATATTTCACTAGTATTTCATGTAGAAAAAAATATATAAATAATTTGTGGCACCTCAAGTGTCAAAATGACTGTAGGTGCCTTGGCAAAGCAGCCCTTCCCAAGCCCAATACTACTCATTCTGAGTACTTTTTTGTGTTCCTTCTTTCCATATTGTTTTCTTTTCTCCTCTTTTTCTTAATTTCTTTTATCCCTATGTATAACCTCAGTTTTATTAGTAGTTCTTTAGATTATAAAAGTATATTTGCTTATGTTTTCTCGTTTTAGATCTCAATTTTTAAAATTTGAATATGTTTTTAATTATTTTTCTTTTTTATGTAGCTAATATTATTTTTCCTTGAAAGGACCAAATATATTCAGTTTCGTTATCATGTGTTTATTTATGCAGCAAAAGATCTTGTAAAGCAAACCAAATTAACTCAAAATGGATCTAATCGAACCGAATTAATTTAAAATATAGTGAATCGGCCAAATGCATGTATACCTAATAAATTAACCTCTTTGACTACTGGTAAGTTTACATTAAACACAGTGGCACCCGCAATCATCAAATCCCGGATCCGCCTCTGGTTTTAACCAATATTTTTCTAAAATGCCCAGTGAAAACATTAGCCATCTCAAGGTGTGTTGCGACCAAACACATCCACACAAGTATAGGTGATCGTCAAGTAATAAAGTAGTGAGTAGAGTATCGTCCCACGAAGACTTATGATTAACTTTTGATAGATTCAACTCAATTAATTTATCGATTCAAGAGATTTATCACAAAAGATATAATTAACTAAGTTACTACCTAAAATACCAATTAATGAATTAACTAGGAAATCAACCAACACAAATAGTAATTCGACTAACAATCAATAGGAGAAGATATTCCAGGGTCACGGGTTAGCTAACAATCGTGTTATATTCTTGGCTTAAAATGACTAAGTGATTTATCTAGATTGTTGATTGACAGGGTTGATATTACTCATAAGAATCTTTCGAGTTCTTATTCGCCTATTCAGCTTAACTTAATGCCTATATGTCTATGAAATCAAGATTAACAAGAATGCATTAACAATTCCTGTATTTCAACCAAGCAAGGCAAATAGGTATATGTCTATTCTAATTGCGAATTCGTTCCCCGATGCCCGAGTTCAAGAACATGCTCTATTTAATTCTATATGCAATCTAGAATTTTCACTTTCGAGTTCAACTCTAGATTCGTAGATATTATTTCACTGTTAGCTACTCAGTAAAATAATTAAGAACAGAATTAAATAAACAACCCAATATGATAATATCAACTTCGTCAAATTAAATTTCAACTATAACATTCATGTCTCATCCATGACCCTAGAATAATAGGGTTCTTAGCCACACATGTTCATACAATCATAAAAAATAATGTTTTCAAACATAAAATCAATGAGTACTAGAAAATTATGGAAGAACCGATCAAATCCGTGCTCCCAAGTGTGTTGCTCTTTCGTTTGCCTCTCCAAAATCACGTTCCCTCCTCAAAATTGAGTTTATACTTGCTTTTATACGTGTTGGGTAGGTCTAGGGTCGAATTAACCGAGTCCCAACAAATTAGGAGAAATTCCCGTCATCGGCACCCTGGGTAGTTCCAGGCGCTACTCCTAATTTAGGTACTGCCCACAGTGCCACAGGTGGTGCTGAGCGTTGCATGTGGTACCCAATTTCGCAATTTTCCCGGTTTCGTCCGTTTTGGCTCTAATTTCGCGCGTTTCACCCCTAATTGATCCCGAATCATTCCTACACATAATAACACTTCAAATTAATATAAATCATCACATTTAACATCTAAAACTCACGAAACAAAAGTAAAATATGAGGCGATATACATAGAAATATATACACTTTAAGCTAAACATCAACACCCCACACTTAGACTCTTGCTTGTCCTCGAGCAATGGGACAATCTACTACCCTTCAACATGTACAAAGTTCATTATGAAGGAGTATTTTACTTTTTAATCACACACCTTACCCCTTTACTATGATCGATACCGGAAATCAAGCATTAACATACAAAAATTCATATTCTTCCCCTTTTTTAAACAAGCCCAAGTATAACAATTTGATCAATCATACCAACAACCTATTTGCAACCATTAAACCTCAAAAGTTAACTTGTAACCACTAAGACCTCTCAATTCACGCACTTTTATTATGTATCTACTTGAGAGAGAGTGCATATTTAGGTAGTTGTTTGAACGACATCACTCCCGGAGTATAGATGAAAGTCATAACCGAGGGTTTAGAGGTTGGATTAGAGATAACGATACCTCAGGTGCAATCTAAAGTAAACTGTAATGCAATCTAGCTAGCGTAACTTGAGAGAGTGCGTCTAGTGAATTATCATAATTACTTGAGAGAGATTTATGGTAGATAGAGTGTTCATGATTGATAAAGATAACTAATCAAGCTATATAAAGTATCCGAGAAGTAAATTCACCGACGGGGGAAACCATAACCTTAGATCTTTTTACAATTTTTTACACCTTAGCGTAGTTAATCTTTAGTTTTAATCTTTAGTGTTAGTAATTTAAATAACATCAAGTGACAGTTGAGTATTCTAACAACTTGCTTGATACGTAAATTCCCTGTGGGATCGACTTTGGGCATAATACCCCGGATTATATTTGCAACGCCCGCTTAGTCTTTTATTAGACATAGTTGACCATGATCAGTGATACTGTTGTTGTGGACCGTGTGTATCGGTCATGTGTGATATCTATTGAGGGTTTGGAGACCCGAGTGGACCTACTGTTGCTCAGCATGGTCGATTTTGATGTGATATTGGGCATGGATTGGTTATCTATGTGTCATGTTGTTCTTGATTGTCACGCTAAGACCATGACCTTAGCTATGCCAGGATATCCGAGGGTTGAGTGGAGAGGTTCTTCTGATTATGTGCCTAGCAGGGTGATTTCCTACTTGAAGGCTCAGCGTATGGTTGAGAAGGGTTTTTATTGCATCTGGCTCTTGTGAGGGATGTCAGTGGTGAGACTCCCACTATTGATTCGGTTCCTGTGGTCCGTGACTTTCCGGACGTGTTTCATGCAGACCTGCCAGGCCTGCCACCTGACAGGGACATTGATTTTGGTATTGACCTGGTACCAGGCACTCAGCCTATTTCTATTCCACCTTATCGTATGGAACCAGCGGAGCTAAAGGAATTAAAGGAGCAGCTTCAGGAACTCCTAGATAAGGAGTTCATTCGGCCTAGTGTGTCACCTTGGGGTCCACCAGTGTTGTTTGTAAAGAAGAAGGATGGTTCTATGCATATTTGTATTGATTATCGGCAGCTGAACAGAGTTACGGTGAAGAACCGGTATCCCTTGCCTCGTATAGATGACTTGTTTGATCAGTTGCAGGGTGCCAGGGTATTTTCCAAGATTGACTTGCGTTCTGGCTATCATCAGCTGAAGATTCGGGGGCCAGACATTCCGAAGACTGCTTTCAGGACTAGATATGGTCATTATGATTTTCTGGTTATGTCATTCGGGCTGACCAATGCCCCAACAACCTTTATGCACTTGATGCACAGTGTATTCTGACCTTATCTGGATACTTTCGTCATCGTGTTTATTGACGATATCTTGGTATATTCCCGATCTCGGGAGGATCATGAGCAACATTTGAGGGTTGTGCTTAGACCTTGAGAGAGAAGAGATTGTATGCAAAAATTTTGAAGTGTGAGTTCTGGCTTGATTCAGTAGCATTCTTAGGGTACGTGGTGTCCAGTGAGGGTATTCAGTTTGATCTGAAGAAGATAGAGGCGGTGGAGAGCTGGCCTAGACTGAAATCAGCTATCGAGATTCGCAATTTCCTTGGTTTGGCAGGGTACTATCGCCGTTTCGTAGAGGGATTTTCATTTATTGCAGCACCTATGACCAGACTGACCCAAAAGGGTGTTCACTTCAGGTGGACTGAGGAGTGCGAGGAGAGATTTCAAAAGCTCAAGTCAGCTTTGACTACAACTCCGGTGTTGGTTTTGCCTACGGGTTCAAGTTCTTATACAGTTTACTGTGATGCCTCGAGAGTTGGCCTTGGAGCAATTTTGATGTAGAACGGTAGGGTGATTGCCTACGTGTCCAAACAGTTGAAGGTGCACGAGAAGAGTTGTCACGACCCCATTCTCCCTCCAAATGGGTTCGTGATGGCACCTAGTCTAGACGACTAGGTAAGCCTAATTATTCAAGTAAATTAAGAGTGCACGAGGAAAAACAGAGAAAAATAAAGTAAGGTAATACTAATACTCAATGCCGCTCAGCATTTATAGCTTACTTCGCCCCAGACCCGGAATATCTACAACATCACAAGCTAAACTCTATGATTCAATATATAAAACTGAAAATGAAAGTGTAGTCTCATATACGAACTATAACTATACTAAGATAGGAGGGGGAGTCGGAAGCTCTGCGGACGCTACAGAAATACCTCAAAGTCTCCCAAAGATCTGCTACTCTACTGACTCCGAAACGGTGCACTGGTACCTGGATCTGCACATGGGAAAAACATGCACAGAAGGGCGTGAGTACTCCACATTCGGTACCCAGTAAGTGTCAAGCCTAACCCCAGTCAAGTAGTGATGAGGTCAGGTTGCGGCTCTACTGAGTTTACAAAAAAAAAATAAACAGATATAATTAACAGTTAAGTAAAGCAGTAATAATCAACAAGAAGTAAAGTGAACCGGAAAGAACGAAGTAATAAATCTCAGTTCCGCACAGCATATAAATCAGTAGATAGTCGTGAAATGCAATACAAGGGAAAGTCTCAGGTCTCGGTCAGCAGTCCCAATGTAAATATCCAATGCAATGCAAAGGAAGTCTTAGGTCTCGGCCCGCAGTCTCAATGTAAATATGCAATACAATGCAAGGGAAAGTCTCAGGTCATAGCTCGCAGTCCCAATGTAAATATGCAATACAATGCAAGGGAAAGTCCCAGGTCATAGCCCGCAATCCTAATGTAAATAAGCAATACAATGCAAGGGAAAGTCTCAGGTCATAGCCCACAGTCCCAATGTAAATATGCAATACAATGCAAGGGAAAGTCTCAGGTCTCGGTCAGCAGTCCCAATGTAAATATGTAATGCGAGATGTACATCAGGTATAGCGTAATTCATAAGTTTGGGAAAACAATTGGCAAATATAAAGGAAAGTACTTAACCCAGTTTCAATTAATATTAACGAGTGGAAAAATCAGGTAAAATTGTTGGACTTGATAAAATCTTAAGTCGCTAATCATTTAAACCAATAACAGAGATAATAGGAATTGAAGATGAGGTATGTCATAGAAGGAAACAATGGAATTTGTGAAAATATCACGTGCATGTACTCGTCAGCTCACGTACACGGGGTTCTTATACCAAAAATCCGTTATAAATGCCTAAGGGAATTTCCCCAACACAGAGTTAGGCAAGCCACTTACCTCGATTGTGCTAATCAATCAATAACCAAGCTCTTGCCACGAGTATCCAACTCCGGATAGCCCAAATCTATTCAATTCGATTGCATAATGTGAATATCATTTCAAGAAATCAAAATAACTTATTAATTCGAAGCTAATACGCAAAATTAGGAATTTTGACCAAAACGCCCCTCAGGCCCATGTTTCGGAATCGGGTAAAAGTTATATTTTCCGGACACCAATTCACTCACGAACTCACTCGAACAAGAATCATCGAAATCCGATGTCAAAAACCCCCTAAATTCTCAGAATTTCGGTTGGGGAAGTTTCATCAAGTTCCCATGGTTTTTCCCCCGTTTTTATTAATTAAACTAAAGAAAACAACGGGGATTAATAGTCTAACAATGAATTAGGATTATAAAACGTTACCTATGATCCTTCTCTTCAAAACCCTTTGAAAATCGTCAATTCACGAGCTATCAAACGATTTTAGACTTATGAAATTTAAAACCTCGGATTTTTGGAATAAACACATAGGGATCTCGCACCTGCGGTCCATTTCACCGCACCTACGGAAAAAGCATCGCAGGTGCGGAATTCACTTAAGTCCACTGAGGCTGCACCTGCGGTTGTTTGGTCGCGCCTGCAGTTCCGCACCTGCGGAGCCCAGGTCGCACCTGCGACCACTGGTCAACCCCCTTCACCATCGCACCTGCGACCAGCCCTATCGCGCCTGCGTGTCCGCACCTGTGACCACGGTTCAACCCCCTTCACCATTGCACTTGCGACCAGCCCTATCGCACCTGCATGTTCGCACCACCTTCTCAAGTGCGAAACACCAGAAGAAAGCCCGGTTCAGCAATTTGAAAATTCTCCCGTTAAGCATCCGAAACAACCCCGAGGCCCCCGGGACCTCAACCAAAACCACCAACTGACCCTAATACCTTATTTGAACTTGGTCGAGACTTAAAAAAACACGTCCCATAGCATCAAAATCCTCAAATATGCATAGATTCAAGCCTATGAACTTAGGAATTTTCAAGAATTCACATTCGAAGCCGAAACACGTCTAAACACATCCGAATGACCTCAAATTTTGTACACAGGTCATAAACGACATTGCGGACCTGCTGTCGCTTCCGGAAATCCATTCCGAGTCCGACATCAAAATCTCACCTATCGGCCGAATTCGCCGAATTTCTAACTTTCGCCAATTCAAACCTAAATCCACAACCGACCTCGAAAACACATTCCGAGTACGCTCCTAACCCCAAAATCACCCAACGGAGCTAACGGAGTCGACGAAATTCCATTCTGAATCCTTATTCACACAGTTCTAGCTACGGCCAGATTTCTAAAGCTAAATTTCCACACTTATGGACTATGTGTCCAACACCATCCCGGATTTCATCAGTCAACGCACCGTCATTTTCTAATAACATAAAAAGACATGGGAGAAATGGTAAACAGGGGATTGGGGTGAAAATTCTTAAAACGACCGGCCGGGTCGTTACGTACTCCCCCTCTTAAGAAAATCGTTCGTCCCCGAACGAGCATAGAAACATACCTGGAGCTGGGAAAAGATGAGGGTACTGACTCCGCATATCCTGCTCGGTCTCCCAAGTCACCTCCTCGACTGGCTGACCCCTCCGCTGAACCTTTACTGACGCAATATGCTTTGACCTGAGCTTTCTGACCTGCCTGTCCAATATTGCCACAGCCTCCTCAACATATGATAGATCCTTGTCCAATTGGACTGAGCTGAAATCCAAGACATGAGTCGGGTCACCGTGATACTTCCGGAGCATGGAGACATGGAACACCGGATGAACCACTGCTAGGCTGCGACGCAGGGCTAGCTCATAAGCAACCTCCCCAACACGTCGCAACACCTCAAAAGGGCCGATAAATCTCAGAATCAGCTTGCCTTTCTTCCCAAACCTCATGACGCCCTTCATAGGCGAACCCGAAGCAAAACCCGATCACCAGCTATAAATGCCAAGTCTCGAACCTTCTGATCCGCATAGCTCTTCTTCCTGGACTGAGCTGTGCGAAGTCTCTCCTGAATCACCTTCACCTTATCCAGGGCATCCTGAACCAAGTCTGTACCCAACAATCGGGCCTTGCCCGGCTCAAACCATCCCACGGGAGACCTGCACTGCCTACCATACAATGCCTCATACGGCGCCATCTGAATGCTGGACTGGAAGCTGTTGTTGTAAGAAAACTCTGCCAGAGGCAAGAATCGATCCCATGACCCTCCAAAATCCATCACACAGGCACGGAGCATATCCTCGAGGATCTGAATCGTGCGCTCGGATTGCCGTCCGTCTGAGGGTGAAAAGATGTGCTCAACTCTACCCTGGTGCCTAACTCCTGTTGAACGGCTCTCCAGAACCGTGAAGTGAACTATGTACCTTTGTCTGAAATGATAGATACTGGAATACCGCGGAGGCGAACAATCTCTCTGATATAAATCTCAGCCAACCTCTCTGATGAATATGTAGTCAGTACCGAAATGAAATAGGCTGATTCGGTCAGCCGATCCATAATCACCCAAATAGCATCATGCTTCCTCAAAGTCCGAGGAAGTCCAACCACAAAGTCCATGGTGATCCGCTCCCACTTCCACTCTGGAAGCTCAATCTGCTGAAGTAACCCTCCCGGTCTCTGATGCTCACATTTGATCTGCTGACAGTTGAGACACTTGGATACAAACTCTGTTATATCCTTCTTCATCCTTCGCCACCAATGATGTTGTCTCAGATCTTGATACATCTTCGCGGTACCCCGGATGGATGGAATACCACGAACTATGGGCCTCCTCAAGAATAAACTCCCGAAGCCCATCTACGTTGGGCACACAGATACGGCCCTGCATCCTCATCACCACATCCTCTCCTATAGTCACATCTCTGGCATCTCCCCACCGGACTCTATCCTAAAGAACTAAAAGGTGGGGATCATCATACTGGCGCTCTCTAATACGGTCATGAAGGGAAGATCGAGCAACCACACAAGCTAATACCCGGCAAGGCTCAGAAAGATCCAATCTCACGAACTTACTGGCTAAGGACTGAACATCTAAGGCTAGAGGCCTCTCATCTGCATGAAGGTATGCCAAAACTCCCCAAACTCTCCGCCCGGTGACTCAAGGCATCGGCCACAACATTGGCCTTCCCCGGGTGGTATAATATAGTGATGTCATAGTCCTTTAGCAACTCCAACCACCTACGCTGGCGCAAATTTGGATCCTTCTGCCTGAATATGTGCTACAAACTTCGGTGATCCGTGAATATCTCACGGGGAACACCATATAAATAATGACGCCATATCTTTAGGGCATAAACAATCGCTGCTAACTCGAGATCATGAACAGGGCAGTTTTTCTCATGGACCTTCAACTGCCTGGACACGTAGACAATCACCCTACCGTCCTACATCAACACCGCTCCCAAGCCAATCCTCGAAGCATCACAATAAACTGTATAGGATCCGGAACCGGTAGGCAGAACCAACACAGGAGTTGTAGTCAGGGCTGTCTTGAGCTTCTGAAAGCTCTCCTCACACTCCTCAGTCCATATAAAAGATGCACCCTTCTAGATCAGTCTGGTCATAGGCACTGAAATGGATGAAAATCCCTCCACAAAACGGCAATAATACCCAGCCAAACCGAGGAAATTGCGGATCTCAGTAGCTGAGGACGGTCTGGGCCAACTTTGAACCGCCTCCAACTTCTTCGAATCTACTTTGATCCCATTCGAAGACACCACGTGGCCTAAGAATGCCACAGAATCAAGCCAAAATTCACACTTAGAAAACTTGGCATACAACTTCTTCTCCCTCAATGTCTAAAGCACGGACCTCAAGTGCTGCTCATGGTCCTTCTGGGACCTAGAATATACCAGAATGTCATCAATGAACACAATGACGAAAGTATCAAGATAAGGCTGAAATATGTTGTGCATCAGGTGCGTGAAGGTTGTTGGGGTGTTGGTCAGCCCGAATGACATAATGAGGAACTCATAGTGGCCATATCTGGTCCTGAAGGCAGTCTTCGGGATATCCGGTTCCCGAATCTTTAGCTGATGATAACCCGAACGTAGATCAATCAATGCGAGGTAATGGGTACCTGTTCTTCACTGTCACCTTATTCAGCTGCCGGTCTTCAATACACATACGTATCGAGCCATCCTTTTTCTTCACAAATAATACTGGAGCGCCCCAAGGTGATACACTGTGCCTGATGAATCCGTTCTCAAGCAACTCCTATAACTGCTCATTCAACTCCTTCAACTCAGCAGGAACCATGCGATAAGGAGGAATGGAAATGGGCTGAGTGCCCGGCAACAAGTCAATGCCAAAATCAATGTCTCTGTCGGGTGGCATACCTGGAAGATTAGCTGGAAATACATCAGAATAGTCTCTGACAACTGGAACTGGCTCCACTGTAGGGGTCTCAGTACTAACATCTCTCACGTAAGCCAAATATGCATCGCACCCCTCCCCAACCATCCGCTGAGCCTTAAGGAAAGAAATGACTCGGCGGGGAGTATACTCCAAGGAACCTCTCCACTCTAACCTCGGCAATCCTGGCATAGCCAGCGTCACGGTCTTGGCGTGACAATCAAGAATAACATAGTGGGGAGATAACCAATCCATACCCAATATGACATCGAAGTCTAGCATGATAAGTAATAATAAATCATCCCTGATCTCAAAACCACTGATAACAATCAAACACGACTGATATACGCGGTCCACAACAAGAGAATCTCTCACAGGGGTAGAAACATATACGGGGAAACTCAAGGAATACCGAGACATCCCCAAATGTGAAGTAAGGTAAGAAGATACGTATGAATATATAGACCCTAGGTCAAATAATACCGAGCATCCCTATGACAGACGGGGATGATACCTGTAATAACTGAGTCTGAAGAAATGGCCTCGGATCGGGCTGGAAGGGCATAGTATCTGGCCGGACCTCCCCCTCTAGGGCGACCTCTACCTCCCCGACCTCCACCTCGAGCTGCCTGAGATAGTGGGGTAGCAGCTGGGGCTGGGAGAATAGCTGGGGGACCTGGTGGAAAATGTGGAACCTGATAAGTCTCTGGTGGTGTGCCCCTCCTAGCTCTGGGACATTCCTTGATCATATGCCGAGGGTCACCACACCCAAAACAACCTTTTGGAGGACGCGGTGGCTACTGCTGACTCTGAACTGGCCTGCTAAACTGGCCAGTGATAGCACCTCGAGCTGAAGGCACCTGAGATACCGACGGTGCATAATAAGGCTCCCAAGGTCTAGGAGGAGCTGGAATACTACTGGCTGCTGGAAGAGCTGAATGAATGAGGCGGCTCAGAAAACCCCTACCATGGCATGCTGCAGGTGCACGAACTCCTGAAAAATGACCCGTCTCTCGAGACCTCTTGACCTCCCTCTCCTCTCTGTCCCGGGCCAACATACTCTCAATCCTCCTTGCAATGCTCACGGCCTGCTGGTAAGTAATATCTGTCTCCAGCTCTCTGGCCATGCTAGTACGAATGCTGGGATGGAGCCCCTCAATAAAATGACGGACTCTCTCTCTGACCGTAGAAACCAAAACTGGTGCATGTCGTGCCAATTCACTGAACCGGACTGCATACTTTTACACGGTCATGGTACCCTGGCGTAGCTGCTCAAACTCTGCACGCCAAGCATCACTGATACTCTGAGGGACAAACTCAAGCAAAAACATGTCTGAAACTGAGCCCAAGTAAGTGAGGCTGCCTCGTCCGGGCTACTAAGCTCAAAATCACGCCACCACTGATAGGATGCTCCCCTCAGCTAGAAGGCAATGAAAGGAACCCCGCTAGTCTCCACAATACCCATAGTGCGGAGAATGCAATGACACTCCTCAAGAAAACCCAAAGCATCATCTGAAGCTGATCCGCTGAACTCAGGTGGGTGGTACTTCTTGTACCTATCAAGACGGAGCTGCTCGGACTCAGATGCAGCTGCTCTAGCCTCATGCTTAACTGGAGCTGCTGGAGGCATAGGGATATACTCAGGAACCTGCCTCATGTGAACCCTCTGCTCAGGAGTACGGGTTGCGGGAGTCTGTGTCCCTCCCCCGGCTTGTGATGTAGCTGGGTCTATCAAAAGTAATCCCGCCTGAGACAGAGTACTGAAAGCACTCATGAACTGGGCCAAAGTCTCCTGGAGGGCTGGAGTAATAGTAGGAACCTCCGGCGCCCCTCCAACTGTGGCTGCTGGAGGATCCTCTACCACTGCTCTAGCCGGTGCTCGGGCTGTACCACGTGCTCGTCCTCTACCCCGAACCCTGCCTCTAGTGGCTCTGGCTGGGGGCTCGGGTGCCTGATCGTCCTTACATCCGGTGCGAGTGCGAACCATATGTAAGCAAGAATAGAATAGAGTTTAAGAATTTTGGTAACAATAACCAGCACGAGAAGAGATTCCAAGAAGTATGATTGTTCCTAACAGTTACATAGCCTCTCGAAGATAGATACAGACGTCTCCGCATAGATCCTCTAGACTCTAATAAACCGGCTTGTGATGTTGCAACTCCTATGAACCTAGACGCTCTGATACCAACTTGTCACGACCCCATTCTCCCTCAGAACGGGTTCGTGACGGCACCTAGTCTAGCCGACTAGGTAAGTCTAATCATTCAAGTAAATTAAGAGTGCACAAGGCAAAACAGAGGAAAATAAAGTAAGGTAATACTAATACGCAATGCCGCTCGGCATTTATAGCTTACTTCGCCCCAGACCCGGAATATCTACAACATCACAAGCTAAACTCTATGATTCAATATACAAAACTGAAAATGAAAGTGTAGTCTCATATACGAACTATAACTATGCTAAGATAGGAGGGGGACTCGGAAGCTCTGCGGACGCTGCAGAAATACCTCAAAGTCTACCAAAGATCTGCTACTCTACTGACTCCGAAACGGTGCACTGGTACCTGGATCTGCACATGGGAAAAACATGCACAAAAGGGCGTGAGTACTCCACATTCGGTACCCAGTAAGTGCCAAGCCTAACCCCAGTCAAGTAGTGATGAGGTCAGGTTGCGGCTCTACTGAGTTTACAAAAAAAAAATAAACAGATATAATTAACAGTTAAGTAAAGCAGTAATAATCAACAAGAAGTAAAGTGAACCGGAAAGAACGAAGTAATAAATCTCAGTTCCGCACAGCATATAAATCAGTAGATAGTCGTGAAATGCAATACAAGGGAAAGTCTCAGGTCTCGGTCAGCAGTCCCAATGTAAATATCCAATGCAATGCAAAGGAAGTCTTAGGTCTCGGCCCNGCAATGCAATACAGGGGAAAGTCTCAAGTCTCGGCCCGCAATCTCAATGTAAATATGCAATACAATGCAAGGGAAAGTCTCAGGTCATAGCCCGTAGTCCCAATGTAAATATGCGATACAATGCAAGGGAAAGTCTCAGGTTATAGCCCACAGTACCAATGTAAATATGCAATACAATGCAAGGGAAAGTCTCAGGTCATAGCCCGCAGTCCCAATGTAAATATGCAATACAATGCAAGGGAAAGTCTCAGGTCATAGCCCGCAGTCCCAATGAAATATGTAATGCGAGATATATGTATAGCGTAATTCATAAGCTTGGGAAAACAGTTGGCAAATATAAAGGAAAGTACTTAACCGAGTTTCAATTAATAGTAACAAGTGGAAAAATCAGGTAAAATCATTGGACTTGATAAAATCTTAAGTCACTACTCATTTAAACCAATAACAGAGATAATAGGAATTGAAGATGAAGTATGTCATAGAAGGAAACAATGGAATTTTTGAAAATATCCCGTGCACGTACTCGTCACCTCACGTACACGGGGTTTTTATACCAAAAATCCGTTATAAATGCCTAAGGGAATTTCCCAACACAGATTTAGGCAAGCCACTTACCTCGACTATGCTAATCAACGAATAATCACGCTCTTGCCACGAGTATCCAACTCCGAGTGGCCCAAATCTATTCAATTCGATTGCATAATGTGAATATCATTTCAAGAAATCAAAATAACTAATTAATTCGAAGCTAATACGTGAAATTAGGAATTTTGACCAAAATACCCCTCGGGCCCATGTTTTAGAATCGGGTAAACGTTATATTTTTTGGACACCCATTCACTCACGAACTCACTCGAACAAGAATCATCGAAATCCGATGTCAAAACCCCCTAAATTCTCAGAATTTCGGTTGGGAAAGTTTCATCAAGTTCCCACGGTTTTCCCCCCATTTTTGTTAATTAAACTAAAGAAAACAACGAGGATTAATGGTCTAATAACGAATTAGGATTAGAAAACGTTACCTATGATCCTTCTCTATAAAACCCACTGAAAATCGCTAATTCCCGAGCTCTCAAATGATTTTAGATTTATGAAATTCAAACCCTCGGATTTTTGGAATAAACACACAGGGATCTCGCACCTGCGGTCCCTTTCACCGCACCTGCGGAAAAAGCATCGCAGGTGCGGAATTCACTTAAGTCCACTGGGGCCGCACCTGCGGTCGTTTGGTCACGCTTGGGGTTCCGCACCTGCGGAGCCCAGGTCGCACCTACGACCGCTGGTCAACCCCCTTCACCATCGCACCTACGACCAGCCCTATCGCGCCTGCGTGTCCGCACCTGCGGGAAAACCTTCGCAGGTGCGAAACACCAGAAGAAAGCCTGGTTCAGCAATTTGTTAAGTTCCAAATTCTCATGTTAAGCATCTGAAACAAATCCGAGGCCCTCGGGACCTTAACCAAAACCGCCAATCGACCATAATACCTTATTCGAACTTGGTCGAGCCTTAAAAAACACGTCCCATAGCATCAAAATCCTCAAATATGCATAGATTCAAGCCTATGAACTTAGGAATTTTCAAGAATTCACATTCGACGCCGAAAAATGTCTAAACTCATCCGAATGACCTCAAATTTTGCACACATGTCATAAACGACATTACGGACCTTCTATCTCTTCCATAAATCCATTCCGAGTCCAATATCAAAATCTCACCTATCGGCCGAATTTCTAACTTTCGCCAATTCAAGCCTAAATCCACAACCGACCTCACAAACACATTCTGAACACGTTCCTAACTCTGAAATCATCCAACGGAGCTAACGGAGTCGACATAATTCCATTCCGGATCCATCTTCACATAGCTCTAGCTACGGCTAGATTTCTAAAGCTAAATTTCCACACTTATGGATTATGTGTCCAAAATCACCTCGAATTTCATCACTCAATGCACCGACAGGTTCTAATAACATAAAAATACATGGGAGAAACGGTAAATAGGGGATTGGGGCGCAAATTCTTAAAACGACTGGCTGGGTCGTTACAAGAATTATCCAGTGCACGATCTTGAGCTAGCAGCTATTGTCCATGCCTTGAAGATTTGGCGTCATTATTTATATGGAGTGCATTGTGAGATTTTCACTGACCACCGTAGTTTACAGTATCTTCTTAAGCAGAAGGATTTGAATTTGCGTCAGAGGAGGTGGTTGGAGCTTCTCAAGGACTATGACCTCACTATTTTGTATCATTCGGGGAAGGCCAATGTAGTGGTCGATGCCCTGAGTTGCAGGGCAGAGAGTTTGGGGAGTTTAGCCTACCTTACAGTAGCAGATCGACCTTTAGCACTTGATGTTCAGGATTTAGCGGGTCAGTTGGTGAGATTGGATCTATTAGAGCCCCCGCGGTTATTGGCTTGTGTAGCCTCCAAGTCGTCTCTTTATGATCAGATTAGAGCACGCCAGTATGATAATCCACACTTGCTCGTTCTTCAAGACAGGTTCTGTCGCGGTGATACTAGGGATGTGGTTATTGTCGATGATGGGGTCATGAGGATGCAGGTCCAAATTTGCGTGCCCAATGTGGATGGGCTTCGAGATTTAATTCTAGCTGACGCCCATAGTTCGCGGTATTCCATCCATCCGAGTGCCGCAAAGATGTATCAGGATCTGAGTCAACATTATAGGTGGAGGCGGATGAAGAGAGATATTTTCAAGTTTGTGGATCGGTGTCTCAACTGCCAGCAGGTCAAGTATGAGCACTAGAGACCAGGTGGATTGCTTCAGAGATTAGATATCCCTGAGTGGAAATGGGAGCGAGTCATCATGGACTTCGTAGTTGGGCTTCCACGGACTTCGAGGAGTTTTGATGCTATATGGGTTATTGTGGATCGGCTGACCAAGTCCGCGCACTTCATTCCTGTTTGTACTACTTATTCTTCGGAGCGGTTAGCTGAGATTTATATCATGAAGATTGTACGATTGCATGGGGTTCCAGTTTCTATCATTTCTGATAGAGGTACGCAGTTCACATCTTAGTTTTAGAGAGTCGTACAGAGAGAATTGGGTACTAAGGTCGAGTTGAGCACAACATTTCATCCTCAGACCGACGGTCAGTCAGAGCGTACTATTCAGATTGTGGAGGATATGTTGCGTGCCTGTGTCATTGATTTCGGGGGTTCATGCGACCAGTTTCTGCCACTCGCGGAGTTTGCTTATAATAATAGGTATCAGTCGAGTATCCAGATGGCTCCGTATGACGCTTTATATGGTAGGAGGTGCAGATCTTCGGTTGGTTAGTTTGAGGCGGGCGAGGTTAGGCTATTGGGCACAGACTTGGTTCAGGATGCGTTGGGAAAGGTGAAGTTTATTCAGGAGCGGCTTCGCATGACGCAGTCTAGGCAGAAGAGTTATGCGGACCGGAAGGTCCAAGATGTGTCTTTCATGGTTGGGGAGAAAGTGTTACTAAAGGTGTCACACATGTAGGGTGTTATGAGGTTCGGAAAGAGGGGAAAGTTGAGTCCCAGGTTCATTGGGACTTTTGAGGTGCTTCAGAGGATTGGGGAGGTGACATATAGACTTTCCTTGCCTCCCAGCTTATCGAGTATTCATCTGGCGTTCCATGTTTCGATGCTCCGGAAGTATGTTGGTGACCAGTCTCATGTTTTGGACTTCAGAACGGTTCAACTCGAGGGTGATATGTCATATGAGGTAGAGCCAGTGGCTATTTTGGGTCGTCATGTCAGAAAGCTGAGGTCTAAGGATATAGCTTTAGTGAAGGTTCAGTGGAGAGAACAGCCGGTGGAGGATTCCACCTGGGAGATCGAGCGGGAGATGCGAAGAAGATATCCTCACTTATTCAAGACTCCAGGTATGTTTCTAGACTCGTTCGAGGACGAACGTTTGTTTAAGAGGGGGAGGATGTAACGACCCAACCGGTCGTTCCGCGTGATTAGCCATGTTTCCCCCGTTTCTGCTTTGTCATATGTTTCTTAGCCTATTTATATAGTGTTGGGCCGGTTGGTTCGGGTTCGGAGTGGTCATGGTGAGAATTGAGACACTTAGTCTCTTAAATTAGCTTAATAGTTGAAAAAGTCAACTGGGAGTTGACTTGTTGGTAAACAACTTCGGAATGCATATTTTATGGCTCGCATAGCTTCTTTAGGTGATTTGGTACTTAGGAGTGTGTTCGGAATGATGTTTTGATGTCTGGTGTAGAATTAGGCTTGAATTGGCGAAAGTTAGTTTTTAGCGATTTCCGGTCGGCAGTGGAAAATAGGCTATCGGGTCGGAATGGAATTCTGACAGTTGGAGCAGATTCATAATGTCATTTTGGATTTGTGTGCAGAATTTCAGGTCAATCGGATGTGTTTTGGTTGGTTTCGGCATCATTGGAGAAATTTAGAAATTTCAAAGTTCATAGGTTTGAATTTGATGTAATTCTGGTGTTTTGGTGTTGTTTTTGGTGTTTCAAAGGTTCGAGTAAGTTTTAATGATGTTATGGGATATGTTGGTAGGTTTGGTTGAGGTCCCGGGGGCCTCGGGTGTATTTCGGATGCTCAAACGGGCATTTTTTGTCTTAAGGAGTCTGTTGTTTTTCTGGTGTTCTAGCAGCAGTGATTTCTTCATTGTGATCGCGTGGATTCATCCGCGATCGCGTGGATTCATCCCCGATCGCGTAGATTAAAAGACTGGGGCAGACAATTTTTTCTATGCGATCGCGTAATAAGGATTGTGATCGCATAGGTTGGACAAGTGAAGCAGTGTGATCGTGTGGCCCTTTGTGCGATCGCATAGAGATTCTGAGTCGCGTTTATGGGATGGATATTTGTTCTATGCGATCGCGTGTGTTGGTATGTGCACACATAGAGTGGTCTAGGCTTTGCATCACGATAGCGTGGCTGGAGTCGCGATCACACTGAAGGGAATGGTAGTGCTGGGCAGAATGTTTTAAATAGCCTTTCTTACGAAATTTTGTCTATTTTCCTCCATTGATAAGCGGGTTTGGAGCTCTTTGAGAGGGTTTGAAGAGGAAATCAAAGGGAAACACTTGGAGGCAAGGTTTTCAACTTCATAACTCGTTCCTAAGTTGTTTTCTAAGTAATTAAACCGGAAATTTGTTGAATTTAAACCCAAAATTTGGGGAGGTTAAGTGCATGGAATTGGAAATTTCTTTTGAGGATTTGAGTGGGTAATTGTGGTCCGATTTTGGTGTTCTTGGTATGTATATAATCGTGGGAGGATGAGGATGAGGATTCTAGTGGCATAAATTTTATCGAATTTTGAGACGCGCTCCTAGGGCTCGGGTTTGGTCAAATTTTGAGAATTGTGTCTAAATTGATAGTTTTCGATTAGGTTTTGTTCCTTTAGCGTATATTGATGATGTTAATCTGATTTTGGTTAGATTCGGAGCATTTGGGAGCCAATTCGAGGGGAAAGCGCATCGCGGAGTAGCTTTTGGGCTGTTTTGAGGTAAGTAACGATTGTAACTCTAAACCTGAGGGTATGACACCCCGATATTTTATATTGTTTTGGTAAATGAGGTGACGCACATGCTAGGTGACGAGTGTGGGGGCGTGCACCGATAGGGATTGTGGCCCGGTCTGTCCCGTAGCGACTATTAAGCCATGTATTCGATTTGAAACCTTATGATATCCTGTCTTTCAGAAGTTTATACTTGTTTATGGGCTGTGAGCCATGTTTTGGCCTCGTGTCGACCTGTTTAGACCCTCAGAGGTACTTTTACACTATTTTCCCACTATCCTGATAGAACAATTGTGAACTCAGTCATGTTTCCTACTTATTGTTATTTTCACTGTTATCACACTGCTTTGAAAACTCTGAAAAGTATTTTGGGCTGAGTCCCGTGAGTTGAGATGAATTGGCCAAGCGGCTTGTGAGGATGACTGAGTCAGGCCGAGAGCCGAGTATGTGAGGACAGTTATGGATCGGGCTGCATGCCGCAACAATATATATGTGTTATATATTATATATGGATCGGGTTGCACGCCGCAGCAATATAGATTATATATATATGGATCGGGCTGCACGCCGCAGCAATATATGTTATATATGGATCGGGTTGCACGCCACAACAACATACATATTGGATCGGGCTGCACATCGCAGCAGATATAGCGCTTGGACTGAAGGAGCCCCTCCAGGAGTCTGTACACCCCCAGTGAGCGTAGTCAACTATTATATAGATCAGGTTGTACGCCGCAACGTATGTTATAAGGAACGGGTTGCACGCCACAACAATATATATATATATATATATATATATATATATATATATATATATAT
>ML411619.1:753-30910 GCA_005239525.1 Nicotiana knightiana
CGAATGAATGACGAATTCATGAGCGGTTGTTTGGTACCTTATGTAGAAAGAAAAATATTTAACACCATTTCTGATGAGACTATTATAAATACGTTTCAGGAAATGAAAACTCGTAGAGGACAGTTGTAATAATATATTTTATTAATATATAATTTTTGTTGACCACTTTGTATATTTGTTTCTTTGCATTTTGAACCAGCTTGATAAATATCCTGGATCCGCCACTGGTTGACATACAAGTTCATCAAAGAGTTTACACAGCCAAGTGAATTCAAAAAATAATCTTCCAGTGGAATACCAATATAGTATGTAGCTTTTGGGAAGACATTGTTTCTTGTTTTTCCTTTTCTTTTTTTTTTTTGGTTGTTTTTTATTTTTCGACTTTAGTATGCTTCTTGGACTTCGAAGAAGTGGAACTAAAACCCATAATATTAAAGCTAATTCTTTTGATAGTACAATAGTATAGCATCTAGCACCCGTAAATGTACTAATATCATACTTGCAAGATAGCAGTATTAATATACCTAACACAATGATTCCTACATTACGATCATTTTCAAGATTGAAGACTTTTCCTTTCAACATGCTGACAAATTCAATCATTCCTTATTTTTGGTCGAGTTTATATGAAAAATAACTTTGATAGTAACGGCTTAATATATTACCACCTCATCTATATATTGAGTATAATAGAACACAATCTAGAACACAAAAAGCCTGCAAACAAAAACAGTTAGGGTGATAATGCATGTTTTGGCCTTTAGTCTCGTTCAGTGCAGGCAGACAGAACTACCTCATGGTTTGGGCAATATGAAAGCGAAACCCATAAAAAGACTATGGTCCCAATTGTATCAAACTCTTCTCAGGCAGATTCATTTTGAGTTCATGTGTTTGAATTTAGAAAAAGGCAGCTTATCAGGTTTTGAAAAGATTATTTATAAATTTTTTAACATAAATATAGAGTTTGAGCCAAAACAATATATTATGTTCTGTCTGCAAAGCAGAACTATAACTCTGCTCCTGAAACCCTTCCCCAGTTCCCTTTTTTTATTTTTTACTGGTCTTACAACGTCAGAATCAATAAATAATATATGGTAAATCTGATTTGTGCCCATTAATCTGTATTCCCTCCGATCCACTTTAAGTGAGACTTTGGCTTTTCTTTTTTTTTTTATAATTTATAATATTTAATTTTTTCAGATATAAAGAAAGAACTAATTTTTTCTTGTCAAAGTTATGAATAATTTGTTATATTTTCAACAAACGGATTGCTGAAAATGTGTGAAAATAATTTTAAAAAATCACTTAAAGTTGACTGGATGGAGTATTAAGTTTTCATGGGAAGTAGCTAGAAGTACTTCAATGCAAAACTCGAAAGAATCGTATTTCCAAGAATTAAATATTTCTTCAGAAGGACAAGAATTTTCAGTTTCCACCAATAGGAAAACGCCAGATTGCGTTATCGAATTAAGGTCATTGGAGTTTGGCTTCTCAACCACCTTACTGTTATCAGCTTTGATATGTTTGCATTTATTTTCCGACGTATCAAAGAATCGTAGTACCATTTTAACCTTTTACTCGGTATTGATGCTAGTACTTCGAACAGAAGCTGTCTTTGCTTTAGCTTCATGCATGTGCTAAAACTATAGAGCCAGCTATAGTATATTAAACCCACTTCCAATTACTCCCTCCGGTTTGGTCTGAAGTACTCCATTATGCTTGTGTGACTAAATTTTTTAAGTTTGTTATTTTAGATGTGTTATAATATTTGTGTGGTTAAAGAATCTTATCGTTAATTAAGAAAATATAAAAATATTATTCTTTTATAACAAACTAATAAGGAGAAAACAACCAAGCAAAATGGAATGGTGGGAAAATTAATTCTAGCAAAAGCTTTAGACTCCTTTGATCCATTTATTTATCGTTTAAGGTTCTCAAATAGCATCAATTAAGAAAATCATTTAATAGTGTAATCATAACATTCTATATGATAAAACTTTCGTGTCAAATTGATATTGAAAGGACCAAAACTAGAATAATGCGATAATGCAAGAACTAAAAATGCTATTAAAGCTCGTGGAGGAAAAAAGGAAATCTTTTACAATTTCTACGAAAAACTTATAAGCAAAATTGTCATCACGGAAAAGTCCTCTCATAAGAATGGGTTGCTATTGAAAATTAAAACTCTCTCTCTAGAATGAGCTATCCTCTCAGCGATTGCTGAACATCACTAGGAAAGAGAAATTTGGAGGGAGGGAGAACACAATTGTTTACCCTAAAATCTGAGTAACAATTAAATTTGTGTTGAAGTCTTAAAGATACGTGATTTAGTCAAATACTGATTGATAAACAAAAAGACCAACGTATGAATTAAGTAAGCAAGTTAGATCAAATCAGTGTATGAGCAAGTCTCGACCTCGAGTTGTGAGGGCCTCGAGGTACACTAATATGAACAGTATACAAAGGACAATAAAGCTAAAGAACAATTCTAATGAGAGATGAGCGAAAAAGTAAGAGTGTATTATTTGCTAATGATTGATGATGCTTATAAATGAATGTGCTCCCATTTATATAATAGGGGAGCCCCAAATAAGGTACATTTTCATTTCTAGTAAGGAAACTAATTGTACAGTTGTCTAACCGCTTAGTACGAATTTGTACAAATCCATTCTGGAATTCACACCTTGATATTTGTGCGATTGCGAGAATTTCGCTTATTCTGTTACAAGCCCCTAACGACATTATCTCGGGGTAGGTATACTCGGCCTCGGTATTCATTGTGTACTTCGCCCTCGAGCCTTGTACTCTACCATCAGGCTCGAGCTCGATCTATTGGTCTTGCCTGGTCCATTCTGAACTCGGACTCGAAGCGTCCCTATGAAATCGAGTGTACCTGATTTCGACCGTATACAGATAGTCCCCGTGATTCTTAGAATAGAATGATAAAAAATGATTTGAGCCTCAAATTTCCGGAGTCCTTGATAATGAAATCATCCCCGTGACGTAAGCGTTCGAGGTGACTGAAACATCCTGTCGGTACGTTTCCCCAAAACATTAATGCGTGCTAGTGGTGGTCTGCCACTAATGCCGCCAAAATGTCGTCGCTCTCCTAACAATACAAGGTTTCTCATCTCATTTGGAACTTTACTTCCTCTTTGCAACTCCTCTCATCTTCTCTTCTCTTCATCTCCTTCTCCTTCGCCACTAGCTTCTCCGCCCTCTTAGTGCCAAAAATTATCAAACACCATCTCTTTCTGCTTCTCTCAACCAGAACTAATGGCAAAAACTTCAAAAATCGTTCCTCAAAAAGAGGAAACTTCCTCCTCTTTCTTCCCGTCTGGCTAGCGGCAAGGCGCCGGCCCTTCACGAGGTCGTTCCCGGCGCTTGCACCTTAAAGAAAGACTTCACCGTTGAAAATCCCCCTGATGTTCCTGGTCGATGTGAACATACTTCGAGGTATATCTGTTCGATAATGGAGAAACACCTCGATGCGATGAAAAAGGATTGTGGTTGGTAAGTGTTCACACTTATCCCTTAACGTTGGGTCCCCTCAGTCCAATTGTGATCGATTTTTGTCAAAGATACCAAGTCACCCTCGGTCAAATCCACCCATCCTTCTGGCGAATATTGATCATGCTTCGCTCTTTCTCCAGCAAGGACGAAGGGCTCGAGTTCACCCTTAGTCATCTAATCTGCCTATATCGACCTCATCTCTTCTGAGGGTTGATCAAAATCCAAGCCGGTCAACCAAATCTTTCTTTGCCAGCAACGACGAAGATAGAGATCGATGAATGGAGGGAAATGGCTACTAGGTCGAATGAAAGGCTGGAATATCTGGAGCAGGGTCTGATGGAGCTGGAAGGAAAAATGAGGAAAAAGTCGTAGACTGCCAGAATGGTGAGGGTAGCGAAGGAGGACATATAGCAAGGGCATACCTGATGCTGGATATGCGCGACCTGGGGAACCTGATCGATGGAGCCAAGAGAATTAGACCTGGAGAAGGTCCTTCTGGGACCAACTAGATTAGGTTTATTTGTTCTTGTTTTTCAAATGTAATAACGCTAAGTGCCATAAGCGACTTATCTTATTTAGTGTCGTTTTATATTCGTCTTATTTATTACATTAATGAAATGAGGCAATCGTTGGCATTAAAATTCTCCAAATTTACTTGTCGCTAGGCCTACCTCGGGCACAACGAGGCTCCCAAATTAGGACGCGAATTTACATTCCCACAATATGTGTTTAATTACTGCAAACATTTTTTATCAGAATTCTCACTGACTTGGTTATCTTTTGTTTTTCCTTCTTTTTCTGATTATTCCCATTCCCCAAGGTTGGTTCGCGCATACTGGCATCACCAGCTTACCATACCAGATCCAGAGGCCCTCCATATCCTCCTCTTCCAAGTGTACCAAAAGGCAAAGGGAAAGCTAAGATGGATGATATGAGTGGTGTCAGAAAAGACAACACCGTACATGCTGAGAATCTAGAAACTTCTGATGGTCGGAGTACTCCGGCACCAAATGATTTGGTTTTGCGGCTTGAACAGAAGATACTTGAACTACAGGGTGAGCTTGAGCAGGTTCGTAACTTGGCAAAACTATCCCTCACACTAATGTCCCAGATATCAACCATCCAAATACCAAAAACCCAGTACCTCCTCAGAACACACCCAACCAACGCCCCCAGAATCCTCCCGCACCCCACTAATATACAACCCCTCCTCAAAATCCTTTACCCGTCCCTACACTGCCTCAATATCATCATCTCCCGACTCAATATCCACAAACCACTTACCACACTCCTCAGAACACCCCACAGCCTATCCCCGATCCCCAAAATTCAACAAATGATCACCACTATACCCAAACTCCTGGCATTCACCAAAACAACCCCATATACATGGAAAACGTACCCCACTCTACTCAACCAATCTCATATACACCAGAATCCACCGAGAAGGACCTGGTCATTAATAACACGAGGAGCTCAAGTAACTCACAAGCCGAGTTCAGGGTGTTGAAGATGGAAAATGAATCGAAGGTCTGAATTACGAGGGTTTGTGCCTTCAGCCAGATGTGGAACTGCTGTACTGTTACAAACCTCCTAAGTTTGAAATGTTTGATGGAACGGGTGACCCAAAAGTTCATTTGAGAACCTACTATGACAAGATCGTTGGGTTGGAAAAGACGAAAGGATTCGTATGAAGCTGTTCATTAGAAGCCTTACTGGAGACGTTCTATCTTGGTACATAAGTCAAAATCCCAATAAATGGGCTAATTGGGTAAGCATGGCGTCGGACTTCATGGATAGGTTCAGATTCGACACGGAAAATGCACTAGATGTCTTCTATATCCAGAATCTCAAGAAGAAGCCCACTGAGACTTTCCGTGAGTATGCTACTCGGTGGAGGTTAGAAGCAGCAAAGGTCAGGCCGGCATTAGATGAAGAGCAGATGAATAAGTTCTTTGTCAGGGCTCAGGATCCACAATATTATGAAAGGTTACTGGTAATTGAGAATCACAATTTCTTCGATATCATCAAGCTCGGAGAAAGGATCGAGGAAGGTATCAAAAGTGGAATGGTGACAAATTTCGAGGCACTGCAGGCCACGAACAAAACACTACAATCAGGTGGCATATCAAAGAAGAAAGAAATGAGAACAGTAATGGTTGCCCAAGGTCCAAAATCTCCATTTGTCTACCAAACACCTCCACCCACATACCAGCCTTCACCTCCTAGATATCCTCAACCTGCTACTGCCTACCATACCTATAATACCCAACCAGCCTATTATCATTCACCTCCACCTCGTCCAGACTATCAAATACCCAGGCCCAATTTTGATCGCAAACCACCCAGACAATACACCCCTATTGATGAAACCATCGACCAGTTGTATGAAAGATTAAAAGTTGCTGGATATGTCACCCCTATTCCCGCCATGGCTATGGAAAACTCATCTCAATGGGTCAACCCGAACAAGACATGTGCGTACATATTGGCATGAAAGGACATACTATTGATGAATGCCGCACCCTGAAAGAAAAGATCAGACACTGATTGATACCAAGGTCATGCAGGTAAAGGAAATCATGCCCAATGTCCATAACAATCCTTTCCCAGATCATAGGTGAAGGAGTCAATGTAATAGAAACCCATGAAGAATGGAATCCCGAGGGATCAATCGGGCTTATTCGGGAAGGTGATGATCCTAAGAAGCCTGCAGTCACGCTCAATCCCATTGTGGTGCTGGTACAGCCGCCAGTTGAAGTTGAGGTAGCCGCATCATCTCCCTTTGAAGTAGAAGTGACACCATCTGTAACTATACCCACACCGTTTGAAGTAGAAGTGGCCACACCTTTCACTGTGATGATGGAACCCACACCACCCTTCAGTTCCAACGCTGTTCCTTGGGATTATGTTGTCGAGGCTAGGAGAAAGGTAAATTCAAAGACGGAAGATTCCGGCGCTGCACAAGGAATGACTAGAACGGGCAGAATTTACACACCTGAGCATTTTGGAGAGACAAGTAAGCAAGCTTCTAATAAACAACCCGTCATTGAAACTGGTCCGGATGAACTTTGGAGGAAAGTAAAAGCAATGGAGTATTCTGTTGTTGATCATCTAAATAATATTGCCGCCCAAATATCCTCTTGTCATTACTGCAAAATTCTGAAGCACATATGAATGCTCTGATGAAGGAACTGAATGAAACATATATGCCCAACAACATTACTAGCGAAGAAATGGCCAATATGGTGGGACAAGTGCTGGAAAGACATAAGATTACCTTTCATGAATACAAGTTGCCGCCTGAAGTGTTAAGCCACAACAGCGCACTGCACATCACAGTGCAATATGAAGATAAGTTCATTGCCAGACATCTGATAGACGGGGGGTCCAGCCTCAACATCTGTCCACTGATAACTTTGAAGAGGTTGGGCAAGGGCCTACATGAAAAACGAGCGGGTAATATGAATGTGAAGACATTCGATGGGTCTCAAAGGGCCATAATTGGAGAAACTAATCTATGCTTGCAGATAGGTCCTACCTGGTTCGATGTTGAATTCCATGTTCTAGACATATACGCCTCTTACAATCTGATGTTGGTACGACCTTGGATACATGCCGCTGGAGCTGTCGCGTCTACTTTGTACTAGGCTATAAAATTTGAATGGAACCATCAAGAAGTGATCATCCATGGAGATGGGAGCACCCCCATTTACACCAGTCAGACTGATCCGGTGGTGGAGAACATATTGAATTTAGGGCGGAACTTACCATCGCATCGAGCGTGTTAACACAATCGAGAAGGATAAGTGGTGAAGTAGCAAGATAGAAAGCATATTGGCATGGAAAGGGTATGAACCGAGTAAGGGGCTTGGTAAAAATCTTCAAGGTATCTCCAAACCAGTACAGCTGAAGCGCCATGGTACAACCTTTGGGCTTGGATATCAGTACACCTGGCAGGAATATCAGAATTGGTCGACACCATGGCGTGGTCCATACTACCCTCTTGAGCAACATGTACCGTACCTGAATCAAACCTTCCATCAGGCTGATATAATATGGGGATCAGAGGAAGAAGAAGCCTTGGCAACATTGAGGAATTTGTTCTTGGAAGATGATGATATGGATTGTTGTGTGATATTGAGGAGGAGGAGGAAGAAGGCCTTACTATCCAGATAGTGGAGAAGGGAGCATCCCTTAAGAACTGGACCATTAAACCATCAAGGGCCCGACGAGTCCGGGGGTAGCAGGGCTGATAACATTGTTTACTTTTGAAAATGATTTCCTCTTTTGCATTTTGTTTTAAATAATATTTTTTAGTGTTCCATTTCGAAAACATTAGTTGAGTTATTGAAATAATTTTTTTTGACATTTTAAATGGCTTGATGTTTATTATTACTATTTTCTTTCATATCTTCATCCCTACAACATTACTATTTCTTATATTGATGAACCAACGACTGTGACATGTAATGGGACAACGCAACACAAGGATAGTGACTCGGAAGAAATAGAAGAAAAAGATGTGATACCTGAGGAAATTGTCAGAGAAGTGGAGAATTTGAGAACAAGCCCAAGTCCAACCTGGACGAGACCGAGATAGTCAATTTGGGAGATTCTGAAAAATTGAACTACGCTTGACCTGATTCCCTTTTAAGAGGGGATACGTAGGCAGCACTGTGGATTCAGTCACAATTCAATAAAAATTTCCCCACAATCAGAAACTGGGGCAGAATTGTGAGGAGGACCCTCAAAATTCTGAAGCAAGTTCAGCGAATTGCAGCATACGGAATGGTCAGAGAGGTCATCAGTTAACTGGGGAAGAATTTTGAGGAGGACCCTCAAAATTCTACGGGAGAGGAAATCGCAATGTCTCTAATTATGTCACAGTTACCGGTTCATCTAAATAATTTCTAAACTACATATTACTATGTCTTTGAAAACTATACACGTATGCTTTTGAAAAGAAACTTTACTTTTAGCCAAATGCTACCCCTGATAACTTGAGCAGGATCCTCAGACAGAACATAGAAAATCGAGCAAGCAAAGACACGAACCAACCTCCCCCCGCAAAACTCACAAATTTTCTTTGGATGCAGTACTATGTCATCATGATAAGCATCGTCGCAACAACACAATCGCTATGGACGAAACACATTGTCATCTAAGAATACTTCACTCTTACTTCTGTATTTGCATGACGCTAAGCCCCGCCTCTCTGTTTGCATAAGGCTAAGCACTGCCTTCTCTTTGCATGAGACTAAGCCCTGTCTCAAATCACTTGCATGAGGCTAAGCCCCGCCTGTCGCGTAAGGCTAAGCACTGCCTTCTCTTTGCATGAGACTAAATCTTGTCTCAAATCACTTGCATGAGGCTAAGCCCTACCGCTATGTTTTCATAAGTCTAAGCACTGCCTACTCTTTACATGAGACTAAGCCCTGTCTCAAATCCTTGCATAAGGCTAAAACCTGCCTCTCTGTTTGCATAAGGCTAAGCAAAGCCTACTCTTTCCATGAGACTAAGATCTGTATCAAATCCTTGCATGAGGCTAAGCCCTGCCTCTCTGTTTGCATAAGGCTAAGCACTGCCTACTCTTTGCATGAGACTAAGCCATGTCTCAAATCCTTGCATGAAGCTAAGCCTTGCCTCTCTGTTTGCATAAGGCGAAGCACTGCCTACTATTTTCTTGAGACTAAGCCCTGTTTCAAATACTTACATAAGGCTAAGCCATGCCTCTCTGTTCGCATAAGGCTAAGCACTGCCTACTCTTTGCATGAGACTAAGCCCTAACTCAAATCCTTGCATGAGGCTAAGCACTGCCTCTCTGTTTGCATAAGGTTAAGCACTGCTTACTCTTTGCATGAGACTAAGCCCTGTCTCAAATCCTTGCATGAGGCTAAGCCCTGCCTCTCTGTTTGCATAAGGCTAAGCCCTGCCTCTCTGTTTGCATAAGGATAATCACTGCCTTCTCTTTGCATGAGATTTAGCCCTGTCTCAAATCCTTGCATGAGGCTAAGCCCTGCTTCTCTGTTTGCATAAGGCTAAGCACCGCCTTCTCTTTGCATGAGACTAATTCCTATTTCAAATTCTTTCATGAGACTAAGCACTGTCTCTCTTGCATTGTTCTCTTCTCTCGGGCTAAGCTCTGCCTTCTACTTCAGACAAGTCTAAGCTCTGTCTTGTTGCCTTTAACATCATGTCTCTGCAGCTCATGGCTGAAATATAGCCAACTTGTCCGAAGGCGTCATAGTCTGAAGGCACCATCCTAATAGCCGGAAGACATCATGCCATGACCTGAGGATCTCTCAAACTTGCACATCATTATTCAAAGGCGTCATGGTTCGGAGGCACCATCTTCATGGCCCGAGAACATCATTTCATGGCCTGCGAATACCGCACAACTCATGGCCCGGGACATCATGGTCTAAGGACGTCATCCTCACCGTCCAAAGACAGTCTTCACGGTCCGAAGGGAATTTGCATCATGTTTACATTTACACAATAATTTATATATATGTGCTCGCAGTATACTTTTGCAGATTTGCAGGTGACAAAGTGAGTAACCGTTATCCCAACAGGAGCAATCCTGCTCCAGTTCCTTCAAATTATTTCAAACCTAACCGTTCACCCATAACCATTTCAAACCCAGGTAATCCTACTCGGAACCTTTTCCGTTTTTGCAACAACTCCATCAGTTTGTTCCACTGTCGGATCCAAAACTACACACATCCTGATTCCTGTAAAACCAGGGATATATAGGCAACTCAAAAATCGGAATGCGGCCAATATCTTTCAAATCGCCCTATTCGGTCAAAATTGGTCATCATATCTTTACCCGACAACTCTTTCATCCTTCCCGAGTAAAGAGGGGAAGCTGTTGATACCCAATTTTTCCCATATATATATTTTGTAAATATATATATACTTTCAAAATAGTACATGAGCATCAAAATGTATTTTTCCATAATTTTCTGTAATTTTTAGAAGATTTTAATCAATTTATTCCTGCATATCTATTATATAAATAATTATTAATTTCATCACAAATAATTTTATAATGATTTATTATTTAATGTTTATCATTTATATTCATATTAATCTTTAAACATTTTATGTATAATTATATTTGCATCTTTAGGCTATAATTGCAATGTTTCGCAATAATAGCCACATATATTCATAATTACCTTTTTTATATAGAAAAATTGACCTTTTATATTTTTAGAATGTTAAGTAATTATTTTAAATTATTTTCATGCACAAATGATATTTTTATTATTTATTAATTATTTTTATAAATTATTTTATTAATTTAATTGGGTATTTAAAACATAGCCCCTTTTTCTAATTAATTTCGGACCTACCCTAACCCAATTACCCCAACCCAATACATTAACCAACCCAAAACATTAACTAGCCCAGTACCCAAATGCCTATACCCGTCCAACCAGACCCATATCCGTCCAAATAACCCACCCGACCATAATCTCTAATCCTAGCCATTGATCTCAGAAGATCAACGGATCCCAATCGGCCAACCCTTTTTAGTTATACCAAAAACCTCTAAGCCTAGATCATTTCCCCCCACCCGCTGTCATCAAATCCTCTCATCTCCTCACTCCTCACCTTCTCAAACCCTAATCCACCGTCACTCATTTCCTTGTGACTCCTACCCAGAAATGGAATCATTTCTTCATTCCTTACCATATCTAGTCCTACTTCTTTACCTGTTACTCATATGGGGTGTTAATTGACCTGCGTGCCTCGAATGGCAAGTGGATCTCAAGAGATTTGAACCAGATCTGGTTCAAAATCTCTTATATTTTGGTTATTTCCTTCAATATTCATCCTAACCTCTGTGAGTACGAATATTTTTTTGTATCTTTCAGTTAGGGTTTCAGATTTTGATTCGACCCAGATTTGGTTCAACTTCTGTTTGATTTTATGTTATTCTCCATCTATATTTGCTCTGTCACTCACAAATCTGTCTATTTTTTGGTTGAATCTTTTACTTACCCTAAAACGAGGGTTCAGATCTTTCCAAATCTAAAATAATTTTTATTTTTGTTTTAGTATTTTTACTTTAAGTATCTCTATCTCTATGTTTTATAGTTTCTTTATTATCTCTGTGACTGATTTTACTTACCCTAAAATTTAGGGCTTCTTATTTTCAAAGACGAAACAAATCTGTTCCAACCCCTTAATGTTTCATCTCTGTGTATCTATTGCGGTTTTCCTTTATTATTTCTGATTGATTTTAGTTATCATCAATCCGGCAGTTCCACATCTGTCTAAATGCACAAATCCTCGTAATTCAGACCTTCGATTCATTTGCCATCTTCAACACCCTGAACTCAGCTTGTGAGTTGCTTGATCTCCTCATGTTATTAATGAGCAGGTCCTTCTCGGCAGATTCTGCTGTATATGAGATTGGTTGAGTATATTGGGGTAAGTTTTCCATGTATATGGGGTTGTTTTGGTGAATGACAGAAGTTTGGGTATAGTGGTGATCATTGGTTGAATTTTGGGGATCGGGGATAGGCTGTGGGGGTACTCTGAGGAGTGTGGAAAGTGGTTTGTGGATATTGAGTCGGGAGATGATGATGTTGAGGCAGTGTAGGTACGGGTAAAGGATTTTGAGGAGGGGTTGTATATTAGTGGGGTGCGGTAGGATTCTGCGGGCGTTGGTTGGGTGTGTTCTGAGGAGGTACTGGGTTTTGGGTATTTGGATGGTTGATATCTGGGACATCAGTGTGAGGGATAGGTTTGCCAAGTTACGGACCTGCTCAAGCTCACCCTGTAGTTCAAGTATCTTCTGTTTAAGTTGCAAAACCAAATCATTTGGTGCCGGAGTACTCCGACCATCAGAAGTTTCCACATTCTCAGCATGTGCGGTGTTGTCTTTTCTGACACCACTCATATCATCCATCTTAGCTTTCCTTTTACCTTTTGGTACACTTGGAGGAGGAGTAGGTGGAGGGCGTCTGGATCTGTTATGGTAAGCTGATGATGCCAGTATGCGCGAACCAACCTTGGGGAATGGGAATAATCAGAAAAAGAAAGAAAAACAAAAGATAACCAAGTCAGTGAGAAATCTGAAAAAAAATGTTTTCATTAATTAAACACATATTGTGGGAATGTAAATTCGCGTCCTAATTTGGGAGCCTCGTTGTGCCCGAGGTAGGCCTAGCGACAAGTAAATTTGGAGAATTTTAATGCCAACGATTGCCTCATTTCATTAATGTAATAAATAAGACGAATCTAAAACGACACTAAATAAGATAAGTCGCTAATGGCACTTGGCCTTATTACATTCGAAAAACAAGAACTAATAAACCTAATCTAGTTGGTCCAAGAAGGACCTTCTCCAGGTCTAATTCTTTTGGCTCCATCGATTCCCCAGGTCGCACATGTCCAGCAGCAGGTATGCCCTTGCTAGATGTCCTCCTTCGCTACCCTCAGCATTCTGGCAGTCTACGACTTTTTCCTTATTTTTCCTTCCAGCTCCATCAGACCCTGCTCCAGATATTCCAGCCTTTCATTCGACCTAGTATCCATTTCCCTCCATTCATCGATCAGCTCCATATCAGTCTTGTGTTGTCTCCCTACTAATTTACCATATTTTTACTATGTTTTTCATGACGTTCATACCTTTGTTTGCAGCAGTCGCTTGGATTCCCCATGCAATCCCTGACCTCGAAGACTGGGTCCGAAAACTGGTCGCGACCTCCTCGTATGACAAATGCAAATAGCGTGATTTGTCAAAGGGTAAATGGGAAGCCAAACATCATGGTAAAATCCTGATACTTTCTTCTTTATCGGAGACACTTTCTTTCTCATACTTTATTTTAATTTATGCAGGCATTAGGGATTTTTCTGAAATAAGGTCGGCCCCTCCTGGAGAAAGGATCGAATCTCCGATTCTAAAATCGAAGAAGGACCATAAGAGAAAAAGGGCTTTGAAGCCCGAAGACCCCAAATATAAAGCGGGCTTTGTTCCGAGGTGTAGGAAGAATATCATTCTTGTGGATATAGACTCAATCCACCAGCTCATGTATGACGATGAATATGAAGGCGAGGATTCAGTGCTGGTGACTCAAAACAGAAGACCAATCGAGGTCGCCGAGCCCTCTGAGTCAGAGTTCCTTCCTTGAGGTGAGGAAACCTCGAAGAGAGATGAGGGAAAACCCCCCGAATTACCTAAGGTTACGGTTGTTTCTCGGCCTTCGACGAGCACGCCAAAGAAGACAGGTTCTTAGGTTCCTACGACTAAATAGAGCGCCTCGGGGGACCAGCCCGGAGCCATGACAATGGGTCACTCTCCATCATTACCAGCCTACTGCGAGGATTCCATAAGGGAAGCTCAGGCCTTGAGAATGACTGGTTTGAGCAGAGTCCCTAGTGATAACGATCCTTTCCAAGATTTCTTCACTGGGGTTGATGATGCCGACCTCTTTGATGCATCTTCCACCTTCGAAGAGTCCCAACGTCTCTTCTCTAAAGTAAGCATTAATTCTTAACGTTGTAATTTCCCTTTCCTTGCCTTACCTTAATTGATAACATTTTTCCTGCGTAGGCCTTTACGAAGTTTAAGGTCGACCTGAGCCAGTATGAGGCCGAGCTGAATAAGTCCTTCGGTGAAGGGAAGGCCCTGAGGCTCCTTTGTAGTCAAAAGGATGAGGAGCTTAAAGACCTTCGGGCAGAGTTACCCAAGGCTCGAGAGTATGAGGCCGAGCTAGATAAGCAGGTAACTATCGTTTTGAAAGAGTATGGACTTCTCATCCCAACTGTGGAGACTAACACTCCGATGTCTCAACTGCAGCAAAATATGGAGATGATGGGGCAGATTTGAGGCAAAGTTGACCGGGTTAATGCTGAGTGAAATCAGCGGAGGGAAAAGATGGACCGCCTTGTTGCGGAGAAAGAAACTGCCTTAACCAAGTTGGCATCAGTCGAGACCCAGATTCAAGTTATCAAAGAGAGTGGTGTGGCCCAGGCCGAAAAGATTGCCGAGCTCGAGGCCAAACTTGCCAAGACCGAGGCCAAGGTTAAGAAGATGCAGATCACGGTTGATAAAACTGTTTCCGTGTATTTAAGGGACATCGAAGCTGCTGACCGGGAAAAGCGAAGCAACGACTTGGCCAGGTGCCAATCTCAGAGGGAGACCCTTGAAGAGATTCATGCTAGGGGTTTCGACCTCACTGAAGAGATAGCTCAAGCAAGGGCGATGAAGCCAATGCCAGATTTCTTTTTTCCTCCGATGATGACGATGGTGAAGGCTACCAAGGTGGGTCCGATAAGGAAGAGGGGCCCGAAGAAAATACTGCTCCCGATGAAGAAGCTGCTCCCGAAGGAGGGGCGAACCCCGAGGCATAGATAGGATTTTTCTTTCTTCTTTTGTATTCTCCTTTATGTCAAATTCCTGTATATATCTCTTTCTTAAGTATATATAAAATAAGAGTACTTCCTTGAATGTTTTCTCAGTATTTCCTGCCTTAAAAATTCTCGTAATAATTTCATTCTTTGAATGGTATTTTCGAGATTCTGTCTTGGAAATTTTCTTTCTCGTGATCGAGTTCGAATAAGGTTTGACCTTTGGGGCATAGATCCTTTGTGTCGAATAATGACAGGTCTTCGAGCCATAATCAAAATGTTTGTTTGGGCTCAGAATAATCAAACCCTTGAGTTCGGATGGGAGAACGAGGTCTCGAACCCAAGTATATCAGCCCTTAGGGTCTTTTAAGTCGGACCATTATGGCCTCTAAAAGATGACTATTATTTCCCCTTTTCAGCTTAAAATACTTAGTGAAAATGTTTATGTTTATTCCTTGGCACGTATCTTTTATCCATTGGGTTTTTCAAGGGTTCAGTGTCGATCGGAACCCTTTTGTTTTTAGTTCCTTAGCACAAGTTTGTGCGTAAGTAATTCGATACCTCTTGAGGTTTCTCGAGGGATGATTTTATCGAAGCCCTTCGATTATTTTGCCAAGGGTAGCCTTTATTTAACCTGTTTTTCAAAGTATTTGAAGGCCTTTAGTTTATAGCGGAAGTCGGACATCTCCGAGCCACATTATTTTGGCCGTAGCCTTTTTATATGAGTGTGGTCTTTAATATGGCCGTAGCCTTCGGGCATGTCTTTTGGACTTGTTCCCTGATAGCAAATGTTAGTCCCCGAGTATGATGGCCTTCGCCTTTACGTCGAGGGATACCTCTTTGAGGTCTTATGTGTTCAAGTTTAGACAACTCAAATGTGCTGACTATCGATGAAAGTCCCTGAGTAGTCGAGTTGTATTTATGTTTTTTCCTTTGAGCCGTTTCTCACAGAGAATCACAAGTATGGGGCTCGTATAGTAGAAAATTTCTTCAAGACACAAAGTGTTTAATATAGAAAGAATGATTCTTTGAATAATTCATACATGCGTACATGTTTTTCCATCAGGGCTCGGCCATTCTATATGGACACGGTCCTTCTGACCGTTTGGACCATTACAAAGTTTTCCTATCAAGTCCCTCTTTGGCGTGAAGTATTTTTCTCGAAAATATAGCCTCCAAGGGTGATGCCCCCCAGTATTCAAGGTTGATTACAACGAAGCCTTGGATACTGTTGAATTTTCCTTCGGTAGCACATAGTTGTTTCCTCGTTAAAAACCTCGCCGGAAAAACCCATTTGGGATAAAAAGCGATCTAAGGAAAAAAGAGTGCAACGCGTGCTTTAAAACCTAAAGTATTCGTGTAGAGGGGTGTCCTCGACGTACTCGATAGAACATCTACAGTGAGTTAGTCTTAAATACAAATGGAGTAGGGGAGAAAGTCATACCTTAGCAATAATATTGTTTAAGCAGTGATACATTCCAATTATTTGGCAATTTTTGCCTTCCATCATGCTAAGTTTGTAAGATCCCTTTCCTATGACTCCGATAACTCGATATGGTACTTCCCAATTTGGGCCTAGTTTCCCTTCATTCGGGTCTCGAATATTGAGGCTGACTTCCTTAGAACTAAGTCCCCGATTCCGAAATGGCAAAGGTTGGCCCTTCTATTATAATATCTCTCGATTATTTATTTCTGTGCGGCCATCCAAACAAGCGCAGCCTCTCATTTTTCATCTAATAGCTCGAGGCTAGGGTTTATAGACTCGTGATTTGATTCCTCCATTGCATGCCAAAACCTGGTGCTAGGTTATCCGACCTCGACTGGGATTAGGGCCTCGGAGCCATATACCAAGGAGAACGGAGTTGCCCCCGTGCTGGATTTTGATGTTGTTCGGTACGCCCAAAGGACCTCGTGCAGAACTTCCCTCCATTTCCCCTTAACATCATTTAACCTTTTCTTCAAGTTTTGGATAATAGTCTTGTTTGTGGATTCAGCCTGTCCGTTGGCACTTGGGTGTTATGGTGTCGATAAGATCCTCTTTATTTTGTGCTCTTCGAGGAACTTTGTTACCTTGCTATTGATGAATTGCTTCCCGTTGTCCCATACAATTTCAGCATGTATTCCGAATCGACACACGATGTGATCCCATATGAAGTCTATGACCTCCTTTTCTCTAATCTTCTCGACCTGTGATTCCACCCATTTGATAAAGTAGTTAGTCATAAATAAAATAAACTTAGATTTACCTGGTGCCGTTGGCAGAGGGCCGACAATGTCCATCTCCCATTTCATGAATGGCCACGGGGATATGACCGAATGTAGTTGTTCTCCGGACTGATGGATCATCGGTGCAAACCTTTGGAATTTATCACATTTTTGAACAAACTTTTTAGTGTCTTTCTCCCTGTTATCCCAGTAGTATCCTGCTCTAATAATTTTGTGAATCAAAGAGTCAGCGCCAGAGTTGTTCCCACAAGTGCCTTCGTGAATTTCTCGCAAAACATAATCGGTGTCCCCTGGTCCTAAGCACACCTGCAATGGTCCATCGAAGGCTCTCTTGTACACCATTTTGTTTTCATCCATCGTGAATCGGGCTGCTTTAGCCTGTAGGGCTCTCGAATCTTTAGGGTTTGAAGGGAGCTCTTCATGCTTCAAATATTCAACATATTTATTCCTCCAATCCCAAGTCAAACTTGTAGAATTTATCTCGGCATGACCTTCCTCGACCACATATCTTGATAGTTGGACAACAATTCCCGGGACAATATCATCTTCTTCGACTGATGAACCCAACTTCGCAAGTGCATCGGCCTCGGCGTTTTGTTCTCGAGGAACGCGATCTAAGGTCCACTCCTTGAAGTGGTGCAATGGAACTTCCAATTTGTCCAAATACCTTTGCATCCTGTCTTCCCGAACCTCGAAGCTTTTGTTCACTTGGTTCACCACCAGCAGGGAGTCACACTTAGCCTCGATAACCTCCGCCTCCAGGCTTTTAGCTAATTCGAAACTTGCAATCATGGCCTCATACTCGGACTCATTGTTAGTCTACTTGGGAGTTTTGATAGATTGTCTGATAGTGTAACCCAAAGGCGGTTTCAAAACTATACCGAGCCTGGACCCTTTCACATTCGAGGATCTGTCCGTAAACAGGGTCTATAACCCCGATGACGTACCCAATTTTAGCAGAAGTTCCTTCTCCACTTCGGGTACGAGGGTTGGCATAAAATCTTCCATGAAGTCCGCTATAACTTGAGACTTGATAGCCGTTCAGGGTTGATATTCAATATCGTACCCGCCAAGTTTGATGGCCCATTTGGCCAATCGGCTCGACAATTCGAGCTTGTGCAAAACATTTCGGAGTGGATAAGTAGTTACCACACATATGGGGTGACATTGGAAATATGGATTCAATTTTCTCGATGAGCTTATTAATGCAAGTGCTAACTTCTCTAAGTGTGGATACCTGGTTTCAACATCTCCTATGGTTCGACTTACATAATAAATAGGAAATTGTGTACCTTGATCTTCTCGAACGAGTACGCCACTTCGCAACTTTGGACACACCCAAGTATAGCAATAACTTCTTATCCGCCTTCGGGGTGTGCAGTAGAGGCGTGCTCGATAAGTATCGCTTTAATTCCTCCAACTCTTGTTGGCACTCCAGGGTCCACGCGAAATCATTTTTCTTTTTGAATAAAGAGAAGAACTTGTGACTCCGATCTGACGGCCTTGAGATGAATCAGCCCAAAGCAGCTATCCGTCCGGTTAGCCGTTGTACGACTTTTACATTGTCCACCATGGTGATGTATTCGATGGCTTTAATTTTGTTGGGGTTGATCTCGATCCCCCTATTTGACACCATGAAACCCAGGAGATTTCTTGAGCCAAGTCCGAAAGCACATTTCTCAGGGTTGAGTTTCATGTTGTATTTTCTCAAAATCTCGAACGTTGCCTGCAAATGATTCAAATGGTCCTCTGCGCGCAACAACTTAAATAACATGTCGTCAATGTAAACATTCATTGATTTACCTATCTGTTGCTCGAACATTCTATTAATTAGGCGTTGGTATGTTGCTCCTACATTTTTTAGCCCGAAGGGCATTACATTGTAACAATATGTTCCATACATGGTGACAAATGAGATTTCTTCCTGGTCCTTCGGGTTCATCTAAATTTTATTGTACCCGAAATAGCATCGAGAAAGGTAAGGATCTCGTGGCTGGTCGTGGTGTCGATCATACGATCGATGTTAGGCAGTGTAAAAGAGTATTTAGGACATGCCTTGTGTTTGCAACAAATTATATGTGATACAAAAATAAATTGAAACCATAATATAAATATGAAGAAACATAATTTTATTGATAAACTGATGCGGGTACACTTCTGTTTGTTCCCTTGATTCTTCTCTCCTGATTATCTCAGTAATTCGAGGGCTGAAGCAGCGTATTTCTCGAACGTAGGATGATGCAGGCTTTCATGGATTTATTTGATATCCATAAAGTATGTTGTGGATCTTCTTGAATTATTTTATTACCAAGAATTATCCGGCCACTTCTTGATCTATTTGTGAATATCCCGTAAGTTTATGCTATTTTCGAGATGATCTCCATTCTTTGAGATGCCTCTTCAAAGGGAATATGTGACTGTTTTAAAGGTATGCATTAGGGTTTAGGGTATATTAACCTCAAAGAAACTCTTATAGACTCCTGTAGTATCTTGAATTTAGGATTTAACTTGATCCTTTAAAATTTCGATGTCTAGACCTTGTTCAAATCCTTGTAATCTACGCATAAATGGAGTTTGTTTCCTTTTTTAGGGACAACGACCACATTGGATAACCATTCGGGGTATTTTACTTCCCTAATGGACCCTATTTTGAGAATTTTAGTTACCTTGTCTTTTATAATTGCATGCTTTACCTCGGACTGGGGCCTTCTCTTTTGCTTCACTGGTTTAAACCTGGGGTCGAGACTTAGCCGATGCGTTGTTATCTCCAGTAGGATCCCCTGTCATGTCTAAATGGGACCAAGATAAACAATCTATGTTATTGATAAGGAATTTAATGAGTCCCCCCTCCCCCTCCCCGTTAATCCCGTTCCTAGGTATACCTTTTATTCGGGAAGATGCTCGATCAATATCACCTGTTCTAGCTCCTGGACCGTTGGTTTTGTTGCATATGATTCCTCGGGAACAACAAAAGCTTGAGGTGTATGGAAATACTCTTCTTCTTCCTCGATTACCTGTACCTCTTACTCGATCGAGGCTGGGGACGGTGATTGCTATTTATCGATCTGTTTGTATTTGATGCTTGATTTTTCTGAGGTCCAAGGTACTGGTGTCGGCGTCAACTCATGAACCGAAAACATTTCTTTTTCCGCGTAATGTTCCCCGTAAACCATTTTTACACCAACTATTATTGGAAACTTCATCATTTGGTGAAGGGTCGATGATACCGCACTCATGTTGGGATCCATGACCTTCTGGGCAGTGCATTGTACCTCATGTCACCTTCGATGACATGAAGTTTTGTGTCTTAGATGATCCCGGCTACGTTCACTGGTACGATTATCTCTCCCCTTGTTGTTTCACTAGCCATGTTGAAGCCGTTAAGGACTTGAGATACAGGTATGATTTGATCTAGCAGTCCGAGCTGCTCTACGACCCTTGACCTGATTATGTTTGCCGAGCTACCTGGATCACAAGAACGCGTTTAACTTGAAATTTATTTACCAAAATACAAATTACCAGGGCGTCGTTGTGTTGCTGAGAGAGGCCTTCTGTATCCTCATTGTTGAATGTCAGGGTGCCTTCGGGCATGTAGTCTCGGGTTTGATTCTCCCTCGTAATTGGCACTTTGGTGCGTTTGAAGACAGGTCCTTGTGGGATGTCGACCCCACCAACGATCATGTGGATAACATGTTGAGGCTCTTCTTGTTTATTCTTTCTATTGGCGGCTCTTTCCCTGAAGTGATTTTTAGCTCTGTCACTGAGGAATTCTCAAAGGTGGCCTTCGTTAATTAATCGAGCTACTTCCTCTCTTAACTGTCTGCAGTCTTTGGTCCTATGGCCATGCGTGTCATGGTATTTTCACATCAAGTTAGGATTCCTCTGAGAAGGGTCAGTTTGTATAGGTCTAGGTCGTGTGGTGTCATTAATCTTTCCAATGGTCGAAACGACACACGAGGAATCTATACTAAAATTATACTCCGATATACAAGGTGATTCTGCGGGATCAATGTACTTATCAAATCCATTCTTACTGACGAGTCCCCGAGGGTTTTTACCTCCATCATTTCTTTGAACATTCTGATGGGGATTGCGTCCCGAACTGCTGTTTCTTCGACATGCGACATATGGCTAGTACCGTTCTCTGTTTGACCTCAATTCTTTGTCAGTATCCCGTGAGGATTTTGACGCCAATCAGTTTGGGTAAACTGACCCCGAGGGGGCTCCCAACTGTTCAACCTCGACCTTGATTTTTATTGATAGCGATTATGTACGTGTGCCCAAGTAACATCAGGATATTCAACCAGATTTTTCTTCAACTGTCGTGATGCTATCAAACTTCGCTCATTCAACCTTTGTGTGAAAGCTTGAACAGCCTAATCATCCGTAATTAGTGGTAACTACATTCTCTCCATTTGGAATCGGGACACAAACTCCCTCGGCATCTCGTTATCTCTTTGTCTTATCTTGAAAACATCCAATTTTCTCGTTGCAACTTTTGTGGCCCCGGCGTGCACCTTCACAAAAGAATCAGCTAACATGGAAAATGAACCAATGGACTTTGGTGGTAAGTTGTGATACCAAATCATTGCTACCTTAGACAAAGTTTTCTTAAATTTTTTCAATAAAATGGACTCGATCTCTAGCAAGGACGAGGGGCTCGAGTTCACCCTTAGTCATCTAATCTGCCTATATCAGCCTCAGCTCTTTCGAGGGTTGATCAAACTCCAACGCGGTCAACCGAGTCTTTTTTTGCCAACAACGACGAAGATAGAGATCGAGGCTGGATGAGCATGTTCATTCGAGTGAGGACCAACGATATCATTCCCGATGAGAGAATGTTGTTCCCAGAAAAGTGGAACTTCGGCCGTAAGTGGAGTTGTCTCCCCCAGTAATTTACCATATTTTTTACTATGTTTGCATGATGCTCTTACCTTTGTTTGCAGCGGTCGCTTGGATGGCCCATGAAACCCCCGACCTCGAGGACTGGGTCCAAAAACTGGCCGTGACCTCCCCGTATGACAAATGAAAATGGCGTGATTCATAGAAGGGTAAAAGGGAAGCCAAACATCGTGGTAAAATCCTGATACTTTCTTCTTTATTGGAGACACTTTCTTTCTCATACTTTGTTTTAATTTATGCAGGCATTGGGGATTTTTATGAAATGAGGTCGGCCCCTCCTAGAGAAAGGATCGAATCCCCGATTCCAAAATCCAAGAAGGACCATAAGAGAAAAAGGGCTTCGAAGACCCCCAAGATAAAGTGGGCCTTGCTTTCAGGTGTAAGAAGAATATAATTCCTGTGGATATATACTCAGTCCACCAGTACATGTATGAAGAAGAAGATGAAGGCGAGGATTCAGTGCTGGTGACTCAAAACAGAAAACAAATCGAGGTCGTCGAGCCCTCCGAGTCAGAGGTCCTGCCTCAAGGTGAGGAAACCTCGAATAGAGATGAGGGAAAATCCCCCGAATTAACTGAGGTTACGATTGTTCCTCGGCCTTCGACGAGCAGGCCGAAGAAGACAGGTTCTGAGGTTCCTATGACCGAACAGAGCGCCTCGGGCGACCTTCCCGGGGCCATGAAAATGGGTCACTCTCCGTCGTTACCGTCCTACTCCGAGGATGTTATAAGGGAAGCTCGGGCCTTGAGAACGACTGATTTGAGCAGAGTCGCCGGCGAGAATGATCCTTTATAGGATTTCTTCACTAGGGTTGATGATGTCGACCTCTTTGATGCATCTTCCACTTTCGAAGAGGCCCAATATCTCTTCTCCAAAGTAAGCATTAATTCTTAATGTTTTAATTTCCCTTTCCTTGCCTTACCTTAATTGATAACATTTTTCTTGTGTAGGCCTTTACCAAGCTTAAGGATGACTTGAGCCAGTGTGAGGCCGAGCTGAATAATTCCTTCGGTGAAGGAAAGGCCCTAAGGCTCCTTTTGATCAAAAGGATGAGGAGCTTAAAGACCTTAGGGCAGAGTTAGCGAAGGCTCGAGAGTATGAGACCGAGCTAGATAAGCAGGTAACTACCATTTTGAAAGAGTTTGGACTTCTCATCCCAACTTTGGAGACTATATGGACTTCACATCCCAACTTTGGAGACTATATGGACTTCACATCCCAACTGTGGAGACTATATAGACTTCTCATCCCAACTGTGGAGACTAACACTCCGATGTCTCAACTGCAGAAAAAGGTGGAGATGATGGGGCAACTTTGATGCGAAGTCGATCGGGTTAATGATGAGTGCAATAAGTGGAGGGAAAAGATGGATCGCCTTGCTGTGAAGAAAGAAGTCTCCTTAACCAAGTTGGCATCGGTCGAGACCCAGATCTAGGGTGTCAAATAGAGTGGTGTGGCCCAGGCCGAAAAGATTGCCGAGCTCGAGGCCAAACTTGCCAAGACCGAGGCCGAGGTTGATGAAGCCAAGGCCGAGGTTAAGAAGACGCAGATCACATCTGATAAAACTGTTTCCGTGTATTTAAGGGACACCAAAGCTTCTCAAAGGGAGCTGAGAGAACCTACCGACAGGGAAAAGTGAAGAAACGACTTGGCTAGGTGCCAATCTCGGAGGGAGATCCTTGAAGAGATTCATGCTAGGGTCTTCGACCTCACTGAAGAGATAGCTCAAGCAAGGGCGATGGAAGTCGATGCCAGATTTCTTGTTCACTCCGATAATGACGATGGTGAAGGCGACTAAGGCGGGTCCAATAATGAAGAGAGGCCCAAAGAAAAAACCTCTCCCGATGAAGAAGCTGCTCCAGAAGGAGGTGCCAACCCCGAGGCATAGATAGGATTTTTATTTCTTTTTTTGTATTTTCTTTTATGTCAAATTCTGGAATATATCTCTCTCTTATGTATATATAAAAGAAGAGTACTTACTTGAATATTTTCTCAGTATTTCCTGCCTTAAAAATCCTCGTAATAATTTCATTCTTTGAATGGTATTTTCGAGATTCTGTCTTGGACATTTTCTTTCTCGTGATCAAGTTCAAATAAGGTTTGATCTTCGGGGCATAAACTTTTTGTGTCGAATAATGACATGTCTTCGAGCCATAATCAAAATATTTGTTTGGGCTAATAATAATCGAACCGTTGGGTTCGTATTGGGTGAGAACGAGGTCCCGAACCCTAAGTGTATCAGCCCTTAGGCTCTTTTAAGTCAGACCATTATGGCCTCTAAAAGATGGCTATTATTTACCCTTTTCAGCTGAAAAGACTTAGTGAAAATTTGTATGTTTATGCCTTGACACACATATTTTACCCATTGGGTTTTTCGAGGGTTCAATGTCGATCGAAAAACTTTTGTTTTTAGTGCCTTAGCACATGTTTGTGTGTAAGTAATTCGATACCTCTTGAGGTTACTCGAGAACTGATTTTATCGAAGCCCTTCGATTATTTTACCGAGGGTAGCCTTTATTTAACCTATATTTTGAAGTATTTAAAGGACTTTAGTTTATAGCGGAAGTCGAACGTCTATGAGCTGCATTATTTTGGTTGTAGCCCTTTTATATGACCATGGTCTTTAATATGGCCGTAGCCTTCGGGCATATCTGTTGGACTTGTTTCCTGGTAGAAAATGTTAGTCCCCGAGTATGATGGACATGTCCTTTACGTCGAGGGATGCCTCTTTGAGGTCTTATGTGTTCGAGTTTAGACAACTGAAATGTGCTAACTATCGATGAAAGTCCCCGAGTAGTCGAGGTGTATCTATGTTTTTTCCCTTGAGCCATTTCTTATAGAGAATCACAAGTATGGGGCTCGTATAGCAGCAAATTTCTTCAAGACACAACGTGTTTAATATAGAAATTATGCTTCTTTGAATAATTCATACATGCATACATGTTTTGCCATCAGGGCTCGGCCATTCTATATGGGCACGGTTCTTCTGACCGTTTGTCCCATTACAAAGTTTTCCTATCGATGCCCTCTTTAGCGTGAAGTATTTTTCCCGAAAATATAGCCTCCAAGGGTGATGCCCCCCAGTATTCGAGGTTGATTTAAAAGAAGCCTTGGATACTGTCTAATTTTCCTTAGGTAGTACATAGTTGTTGCCTCATTAAAAACCTCGCCGGAAAAACACATTTGGGAAAAAACTTGATCTAAGGAAAAAAGAGTGCAACGTGATCTTTAAAACCTAAGGTCTTCGTGTAGAGGGGTGTCCTCGATGTACTCGATAGTTCATCTACAGTGAGTTAGTCTTAAATACAAATGAAGAAAGGGAGAAAGTCATACCTTAGAAATAATATTGTTTAAGCAGTGATACATTCCAATTATTTGGCAATTTGTCGCCTTCCATCGTGCTAAGTTCTTAAGATCCTTTTCCGATGACTCCGGTAACTCGATATGGTCCTTCCCAATTTTGTCCTAGTTTCCCTTCATTCGGGTCTCGAGTATTGAGGCTGACTTTTCTTAGAACTAAGTCCCTGATTTCAATATGGAGAAGGTGGGCCCTTCTATTATAATATCTTCTGATTCTTTGTGTCTGTGCGGCCATCCAAACAAGCACAGCTTCTCGTTTTCCATCCAATAGCTCGAGGCTAGTGTTTATAGCCTCGTGATTTGATTCCTCCATTGCATGCCAAAACCTGGTGCTAGGTTCTTTGATCTCGACTGGGATTAAGGCCTCGGTGTCCCTTGGTCCTAAGCACACCGCCAATGGTCCATCGAAGGCCCTCCTGTACAATGCTCTGTCTTCATCCATCGTGAATCAAACTGCTTTAGCCCGTAGAGCTCTCGACTCTTTAGGGTTCGAAGGGAGCTTTCCGTGCTTCAAATATTCAACATATTTATTCCTCCAATCCTAAGTGAAACTTGTAGAATTTATCTCGGCATGACCTTCCTCGACCACAGATCTCGATAGTTGGACAACAGTTCCCACGACAACATCATCTTCTTTGATTGATGACCCCAAATTTGCAAGTGAATCGGCCTCGGCGTTTAGTTCTCGAGGCATGTGATCTAGGGTCCACTCCTTGAAGCGGTGCAATGACACTTCCAACTTGTCCAAATACCTTTGCATCCTGTCTTCCCGAACCTTGAAGCTTTTGTTCACTTGGTTCACCACCAGTAGGGAGTCACACTTAGCCTCGATAACCTCCGCCTACAGGATTTTAGTTAATTCGATACTTACAATCATGGCCCTGTACTCGGCCTCATTGTTAGTCAAACTGGGAGTTTTGATAGATTTTCAGATAGGGTAACCCGTAAGCGGTTTTAAAACTATACCGAGCCTGGACCCTTTCACATTCGAGGCTCTGTCTGTAAAGAGGGTCCATACCCTCGATGACGTACCCGATTTTAGCAGAAGTTCCTTCTCCACTTTGGGTATGAGGGTTGGCGTAAAATCAACCACGAAGTCCGCTATAACTTGAAACTTGCTAGCCGTTCAGGGCTGATATACAATATCATACCCACCAAGTTCGATGGCCCATTTGGCCAATCGGCTCGACAATTCGGGCTTGTGGAAAACATTTCGGAGTGGATAAGTAGTTAACACACATATGCGGTGACATTGGAAATATGGTTTCAATTTTCTAGATGAGCTTATTAATGCAAGTGCTAACTTCTCTAAGTGTGGATACCTGTTTTTAGCATCTCCTAAGCTTCGACTTACATAATAAACAGGAAATTGCGTACCTTGCTCTTCTCGAACTAGTACGCCACTTACCGCAACTTCGGACACAACCAAGTATAGATATTGCTTCTCATCCTTCTTCGGGGTGTGCAGCAGAGGCGGGCTCAATAAGTATTACTTTAATTCCTCCAACGCTTGTTGGCACTCTGGGGTCCATGTGAAATAATTTTTCTTTTTGATAAAAAGAAGAACTTGTGACTCCGATTTGACGACCTCAAGATGAATCGGCCCAAAGCACCTATCCGTCCAGTTAGCCGTTGTACGGCTTTTACATTGTCCATGACGGTGATGTCTTCGATGGCTTTAATTTTGTCGGTGTTGATCTCGATCCCTCTATTTGACACCATGAAACCCAGGAACTTGCCCGAGCCAACTCCGAAAGCACATTTCTCGGGGTTGAGTTTCATGTTGTATTTTCTCAAAATATCGAACGTTGCCTCAAAATGATTCAAATGGTCCTATGCGCCCATGGACTTAACTAACATATCGTCAATGTAAACTTTCATTGATTTACCTTTTTGTTGCTCGAACATTCTATTAACTAGGCGTTGGTATGTAGCTCCTGCATTTTTTAGCTCGAAGGGCATTACATTGTAACAATATGTTCCATACATGGTGACAAATGAGGGTTTTTCCTGGTCCTTCGGGTTCATCTGAATTTTATTGTACCCGAAATAGGCATCGAGAAAGGTAAGGATCTCGTGGCCGGTCGTGGTGTCGATCATATGACCGATGTTAGGTAGTGGAAAATAGTCTTTAGGGAATGCCTTGTGTTTGCAAAAAATTATATGTGATACAAAAATAAATTGCAACCACAATATAAATATGAAGAAACATAATTTTATTGATAAACTGATGGGGGTACACTTCTGTTTGTTCTCTTGATTCTTCTCTCCTGATTATCTCGGTGATTCGAGGGATGGAGCAGCATATTTCTCGAACATAGGATGATGCGGGCTTTCATGGATTTATTTGATATCCATGAAGTATATTGTGGATCTTCTTGAATTATTTGATTATCAAGAATTATCCGGCCACTTCTTGATCTCTTTGCGAATATCCCGTGAGTTTATGGTATTTTCGAGATGATTTCCATTTTTTGAGATGCCTCTTCGAAGGGAATATGTGACCGTTTTTATAGGTATGCATTAGGGTTTAGGGTAGAGTAACCTCCAAGGAACTCTTATAGACCCTAGGATTTCAAGAGTCCTATAGTATCTTGAATTTGGGATTTAACTTAATCCTTTAAAATTTCGATGTCTAGACCTTGTTCAAATCCTTGTAATCTACGCACAAAGAAGTTTGTTTCCCTTTTTAGGGACTACGACCACATTTGCTAACCATTCGGGGTATTTTACTTCCCTAATGGACCCTATTTTGAGAAGTTTAGTTACCTCGTCTTTTATAAATGCATGCTTTACCTCGGATTGGGGCCTTCTCTTTTGCTTCACTGGTTTAAACCTGGCGAGACTTAGACGATGTGTTGTTATCTACGGTGGGATCCCTGTCATGAACTGAAAATATTTCCTTTGCCACGTGATGTTCCCCGTAAACTGTTTTCACACCATCTATTGTTGGAAACTTCATCATTTGGTGAAAGGTCGATGGTACCGCCCTCATGTTGTGGATACACGGCCTTCTGAGCAGCGCATTATACCTCATGTCACCTTCATTGACATGAAATTTTGTTTCCCGGATGGTCCCGGCTACGTTCAATAGTAGGATTATCTCTCCCCTTGTTGTTTCACTAGACATGTTGAAGTTGTTAAGGACTCGAGATGCAAATATGATTTGATCTAGCGGTCCGAGCTGCTCTACGACCCTTGACCTGATTATGTTTGCCGAGCTACCTGGATCCACCAGAACATGTTTAACTTGAATTTTATTTAGAAATATAGAAATTAGCAGGGCGTCATAGTGTGGCTGAGAGAGTCCTTCTGTATCATCATCGTTGAATGTAAGGGTGCCTTCGGGCATGTCGTCTCGGGTTCGTTTCTCCCTCGTTATTAACACTTTGGTGCGTTTGAAGACATGTCCTTGTGGGATGTCGACCCTACCAACGCTCATGTGGATAACATGTTGAGGCTCTTCTTTTTCATTCTTTCTATTGGCGTATCTTTACCTGAAGTTATTTTTAGCTATGTCACTGAGGAATTCTCAAAGGTGGCCTTCGTTAAATAATCGAGCTACTTCCTCTCTTAACTGTCTGCAGTCTTCGGTCCTATGGTCATGCGTGCCATGGTATTTTCATATCAAGTTAGGATTCCTCTAAGAAGGGTCAGTTTGTATAGGTTTAGGCCGCCTGGTGTCTTTAATCCTTCCAATGGACGAAACGATACCCGAGGCATCTATGCTGAAATTATACTTTGATAATCGAGATGCTTCTGCGGGATCGGTGTACTTGTCAAATCCATTCTTACTCACGAGTACCCGAGGGTTTTACCCTCGATCATTTCTTTGATCATTCTGGTGGGGATTGCATCCCGAACTGCTATTTCTTCGATCTGCGACATATGGCTGGTACCGTTCTCTATTTGACCTCGGTTCTTTATTAATATCCCTCGAGGGTTAACGCCAATCAGTTTGGGTGAACTAACCCCGAGTGTTACATCCCGCATTTTTGTATGTTAAAGTTTCGTCGTAAGTTAATCGACGTAAGTTCGGGGATGAGATTATTTTGAGATATTAAGCTTTATGCTATTTTAAACAAGTGATAAGTAAATTCGTGAAGGTGAGAGGGGAAGCAAGTCAAAGAAAACGAATTTTCACCCAAGTTTGACATGTTAGGGTAAAATACGGCCCGAGCTAAAATACTCGATATTTATGGACTAGTGCCATACGAGGTACCACATGACCATGACAGTAGGGTATATATAAAGTATATTAAAAATGAGTTGTATTTTAAAGTAATTTGAGATATTTCTTAATTATGCGGGTAATTGACTAATTATCGGGTAATGAGACATTACCTAATTACCGGATAAAGATTAAGCCTGCCCACCCCAAAACGTGGCAGCAAGACTAGCTCTAAATTGTGACTCTTAAAGTCACATATTAAGGTGTCAAAACTTAGTAAGATTTGTGGCCAAGTCACAAAATTAGTGGGGCCCACACCATTAATACATAAGACCTCTCTAAAAAGAGTTGCTTATATAAAAAATGGCAGGCAATTTGCCTTGGTAACGTGACTGACATTCTGTTTCAATAAATTCAAGCAAGATTTAAAGGATCAAGCAAAATTTCGTAAGCATCTTAGAAATGTGACAATTTTGAAATTATAAAGAAGCCCGGTATAATTTTTCTCAAGAATATCATACGGATTTTTCCCTATTTCAATTCGCCGTTACCTTACATTTTATGCGCTTTAATGATAAAAATACACTTGTTATGTTCTTAATGGAGTTTATT
>ML411619.1:31200-43236 GCA_005239525.1 Nicotiana knightiana
GTTGTACATATTTTCTTCCTTACTTTTTAGTTTAATTATGTTAGTTGTTTTAGATTTTATTCTTACGAATTTGTTTATCTAATTTCGTGTGAAACCCATTGGGGAATAAACTTATTGTGATATTAATATAGCTTTGATTGGTTGATTAAACTCTATTTGTTCAACTACGTTCTTGTTGTAGTTGATTGAAGGGCCCTCAATTAGCTGTGCCTATTTATTATGTATCTACTTGAGAGAGAGTGCATATTTAGGTAATTGTTTGAACAACACCACTCCCAGAGTATAGACGAAAGTCATAACCGAGGGTTTAGAGGTTGGATTAGAGATAACGATACTTCGGGTGCAATCTAAGTGAACTGTAATGCAATCTAGCTAGCGTAACTTGAGAGAGTGCGTCTAGTAAATTATCATAATTACTTGAGAGAGATTTATGGTAGATAGAGTGTTCATGATTGATAGAGACGATTAATCAAGTTATACGAAGTATCCGAGAAGTAAGTTCACCAGCGGGGGAAACCATAACCTTAGATTTTATTACAATTGTTTATACCTTAGTATAGTTAATCTTTGTTTTTAATCCTTAGTATTAGTAATTTAACAAACATCAGGTGACAGCTGAGTACTAATTTAAATAGCCTGCTTGATACGTCAATTCCCCGTGGGATCGACTCTGGGCATAATACCCCAGGATTATATTTGCAACGCCCGTTTAGTCTTCTACAAGACATAGTTGAGCGTGATCAGTGTGTTAGAGGAATTGTCAAGAGAATCGGTCCAGGTATGTTAAGGCTATCCCTCCTTTCTTTTTGGCATGATGTATGTGACACAGAAGAAACGAGCAAATGCACGGTCTCTATAAATTACTCTATTCATAGAAATACTAGGGGTGTCTATATTCTTGATTACCCATGTGAATTATTATTATCTTCTGTTCATGGGTCTCGAAAATACCTATGTTGGTAAAGTTTATTTCATGATATTAATCAGAGGTATAATGTCGTTATGACGTACCGAGAGATTTTATCAACGTATTTCATATGCATTTACATATGCACATTGACCCATGACCAGATGGCGTTATATACGCGTATATATGTAAATATATGTATATGGGATATGGGAAAAGGTTACGGCGTTATATACGCACCACCATTTAATCAGCTGGTATATGATGATGATTTTGCCCACAATTGCTGAAATATGATTCAAACGGTGTTATATACACGTATATATGTACGTGTATTAAAACGGCATTATATATGCGTATATATGTATGTATATATATGTATATGGGATATGGGAAAGGTTATGGCATTATATACGCACCACCACCTGATCAGCTGGTATACGATGATGATTTTGCCCACAGTGGCCGATATGATATGATGGGATGCCCTCAGAGGCTGATGATGTTATGAAACATGTACCTATGCACGAAATTACATTCATACGCATATGCATGACGCCAAAATTAATTTATGATTTACAAAGTTATTCAGACTTACAGGTTGAGTCATGTACTCTATATGTCATCCATGTCTCTTATGTATTTATTTATGTGCCTTACATACTCGGTACATTATTTGTAGTGACGTCCCTCTTGCCTGGGGACGCTGCGTTTCATGCCTGCAAGTCCCGATAGACAGGTCGAGAGCCCTCCAAGTAGGCTATTAGCTCAGCGGAGGATATTGGTGCACTCCATTTGCTTCGGAGTTGATTGTTTGGTTAGTATGATTTAGACATGTATTGTTTGGAATGGCGGGACTCTGTCCTGACCTTTATGACATTTATGTACACTTAGAGGCTTGTAGAAATATTTCGTGTACGTGAAATATTGTACGGCCTTTTCGGCCTATGTTTTGAGTTTATAAATGATTATGTTGTCCCATTAGGCTCGTATGTCACATGTATATGATGATGTAATAAGAAAGGTACGTTACGTTGGTGCTCGGTTGAGTAAGGTACCGGGTGCCCGTCGCGGCCTATCGGTTTGGGTCGTGACAAAAGTGGTATCAGAGCAGTTCTGTCCGAGGGATTCTACAAGCCGTGTCTAGTAGAGTCTTGTTTATGGGTGTGTCGTGCACCACACTTATAAGCAGGAGGCTACATGCATTTAGGACTGTCACTCTTTCTTTTTACTCTATATCATGTGGTAGAGATCACTTATAAGAATTCAAATTCCGAACTTCTATTTTATTCGTAATAAGACGATGCTTATATTCAGAAAGATGATCGATAAAAGTTATAGCTGTGGAAGTGGTGAATTAGAGGAACTCGATTTTGCATCTTGCTTATGATGAGTAAATGCGAGGTCTTCAGCATATCATGTGTGTACTAAAAGGTGCACGGTTCTTGATAAGGAGTAATAAGGAAAGAATACTTATCCTCTCTTACGGTAAAAAGGAGTAACGGAATCGGAAGATAGATGCAAGTTGCAGCAAGTACAAGAAGCAAGGGGAAGAATGGTACCAGGTACCCAATTAATAAAGATTATCATCATTACCATTCAGGAAGGGAGATATAAGAATTTTGAATTACCTTCAACAGTAATAGATGTACGTACAATCGGCCACACCTATCTCAGTCATTCCCTATAGGAGCTAACATATATTGTTTAAGAGAAGGACATGATAGTAGGATCCGGCTGGGGTTAGAGTAACCCAAAATGATGAATGGGTGGTTTGCGTTAGTTGACATTTTCGAAGGATATTACAAAGGTTCTAATAGATCTCCTTGTGAGACACCTAGATAGTGCACTCTAAGATAGTACAACTAGATGTGAGTACTACAAAGATAGGCACCGGAAGCCTCGAAGGGATAAATATTACCTTGGTATGGCTCCCATGCCTAGTAGAGCAAGGATGTTGAGCAACCCGAAGAGCCGATGAATGAAGCAAGGAGAACTAAAAGCGAAAGAATATCTTGTTGAAGTTTCAGGATAAAGTGATAAACATAAATGTTAGCAGGAAATAAGAAGAGAGAAAATAAAGCATTAAAGAGTGAGATGTGATACATAGATAACAAAGGTAGGTAAAAAAGATGACAGTGTTTCAGAATCTATAGTCAAATGAAGAAAGAGACCAGGGGTGATGGGCCTTAAGACAACAAAAGAGTATAGGCCATACAACCACGTCCTCATTTCGAGAAATAAGTTTGCGACTCTAACGTGATTAGCAGAAGGAAAAGTTAGACCCCAGAGTAATAGAAATCAGTATGGGCTGGTGAACAAGATAAAGTAAACATGAATTAGGGATTTATTGATTTGATAATGGTCGACATCATGAGAATTTCAGATTTCGTGCCGGCAATAATAGAATGGACAACAGAAGAAGATTCATGAGAAATTCAGAGAATGGTCATTCAGGAAGACGCTTCCCTAAAGTAAGCAATGTGAGCAAAAAAATTAAGCTTAAGAGACTGTATGTGCCAGTTATCGTAATTGTCACCTCGCGAGTAAGAAATCCTGTTATCCTTAATACAAAAGGATTACGACAAGGAGAGTAAGGATCATCGACAATGTGAAAGGACGCCAAAAATGAAGAGGTAGAACATCTATAGTCAGATTGTCATAGCTCCAACTCTTAGTACTCCCCTAAAGGGGAGAATATGGAATAACGTGATATTATGTCAGAATTAAGTGGTTCTAGTAATTATGGAATGGTAAAACAAAAAAGGGATGTAATTGCACTTATTCAAGCCTACAGATATGCTACGATACCAGAGCATTATGCAAACACGACGTCAGGGAGAGGAAGTAAGGGTTCCTGCCCGAGATATTATTGATTAATAAGGAGCCAGTGCGTGAGGTAAGTTAAAGACAAAGTAAATAACCCAATAAAGATTTCGTGAAATACGGATATGAGGATGGGCCAACGAGTAGTTAGTAGTTGATTCAGGAAGAGGCGAGTCATGACTAGACAAGAGATTACAGACAGATCAGCAGATTACGCAAGATAAATATAGCGAACCCTAACATGGAGAATTCAGCCTTGCAGTAATATCATTATAATACTTGACATATATTCAGACAGGAGTCGGGGTAGTTAAAGGTACCGTATGTGTGTAATGGAAATAAAAGAAAGTGCGACCGTGAAGGCAGTTAAAAAATTAGTTCAGGAGTAACCTTACAAGCATAAGGGCATGGAGATAAGTGACTAAGGGTAATTATAGGCGAGGAAGAACATCAAAAATTCCGTCAGGCATACGATGTGATAAGCTCGCAGCCTCACAAGAGTCAGAGGATCCCCCCCCTCTAAGTACCACAATGAAAGACTAGTTGAGGAAATAAGGAAGAAGGCTTCAACCTAAGCACAACGACCTAAAGAGGAAATGGTCGTGTAACAACAGTCTCACAACAACATTGGAAGCACTCCAAAGGAAAGTAGTACCTACCGTGGATAATGAACGGGAAGTAAAATTAAAAGTAATATTCGAGATCATATGAGTTATACGAAAACTCTGGCATGTGTAGGCACTAAGATAAGCTAAGTATGTATGTAACAGGGGGCAGAAAGACCAGGAAAAGTAATAGCTTACCTTGAAAGAAAGATAAAATGGAACGAAAGAAATTATTCGATCAATGATCAAGAATTGGTTACGTTATAAACGCACATAAGGGTTCAGGGTTTATACATGCAGCATATACAGCTGTAGAAGATTCTGGTATACGATAAAAGAAAGAATTGAGCCCAGGTCGTAAGCAAATGATTAAATTGTTAAAGGGTTGTATTATGCATATTCCTCAGTGCCCATAAACGGCTAAACAGAATAACTAATACCATGAAACCCAGAGAGGGGGATAATTTAAGCCGACATAAAGGTCGATCAGAAGAAGGAGGAAACTAAAGAGTTACATTAACAAAAATTAGGAATTCGGTTATTGGACCCAGAAATTATAGAAATCGTGATTGAGAATATTGCAGAAGTACTCTTAAAATCAAATGTAAAAGGGAGATATTACAACAACCATATTCTATAATGGTTATACGACAAAAGCCAGTTAGAAAATACCAGCCTCATAAGAATTCAGTAAGGAGCTCTCATCGGATTGTATAGGCACCAGAAGTGCAAGTATTATAATAAAGCTTCAAGTTGTGAACGTGAATTATACATATGTGGAAGGGAGGGCATAAGAGAGATAAAATATACGATGCAAGATTTTAAGGTAAGAAAGGTAAAGGGAACAACGTACGAGATACTAAAATGCAAAAAGTTTTGAATAGTCCATATTGTGGATAAAAAGCTAGAAGCACGGGGACTCAGTATCCAGGAATGATAGCGGCGTCTTCAGTGGTATATCATCTAGCCTATGATTTCTAGGTACGGAAAGGTCTAGTTAAGAGAGTAAAGAAAAGTTAGAGATGGTGTGATGTCTCGAATGATGTTCCTGAATAACACAAGGGAACCTATGATGAAAGCAAGTTGAAGGAAGGTTGCGAGTAATACAAATAGATATGTGTAGGCCGCAAGCTAAAGTATGGTAAATCGACAAGGTTTTAGGAAGACAGGAGTAAGGATAAGAAAGGGCAAGTGAGAAGGTGACGAGAATGGATAAGTCCTCATGATTAAGCCCACGAAAACAAGAAGAGCTGATGGTTTCTCTAAGTTATACAAAGCTTAGTATAGCCTAAATGAACTCAAATGAGTCAAAAACTAATGGCATTTAGAAGAGATAGAATGCTACTCTGATAGTATAATGAAGGTGTAATTGTGATAGAGGAAGGATGACGTTTGGGCCTTCAATTGAGTAATGATTTCATGAATTATACATGATTAAAATACCCACGTAAGGTAAATCACACTAGGATGCTATGAAATACGATTATGGAAGTACATTATCGTATCACCCCCGGGTGGATCAAGACAGTCACTTCAAATGGTCCACGATGAGACGTGAGCCCTAGTGGCAGTGTTACATAAGAGATCAAGTTATCACTGATAGATGATACATCTACATTAAGGCGAATCGGCAATGAATGGACAAAAGTCACAAAGTATGAGGTGAGATTAGGCCATCATTCTTAAGATGAACTGTAATGAAGAAGTATTAAAGGACATAGATTTATATATATAGGATAAGCAACAAGAGTAACCTGGAGTTGGTTGCAGACCACAATAACTATAAATCGAAGTATGAGTTATGGTATAGTATGACCTACCTAGATGCAGTAAATCCATACGAGTGAATAAACGGATCTATGCAATAAGGTATAAAAATATTCGTAAGTTCAAAAAAGTATCGAGCGAATAACTTCAGTATACTTATAGATGCCCAAAAGGACATCTTATTAATATCTGTATATGCTCACAAAGTAAGGCCCATAAATTGGTTAAAAGCTGGAGGAAAAAGGAGAGAAGAGACGCATAAGAGCAGTTATAAGGCCAGAGTCGTACAGGCTGCATGATAGAAGGTAGCAATAGTTATGAGACTGGAAGGATTCCGACCATAAGTCATGGTTTGAGAAAGAGGCCTAAAGGGGGGAATGCCCTGGCCTTTGGATTTAATCACAGAACAGTTGCCTAGATGGAAAGGAGAGTAATAAAGTATCCGGAAGACATAGGCTATGAAAATGATAAGAGCACCAGTCAACATTCGAGGACGAATGTTTCAAAGGGGGGAATGATGTTACATCCCGCATTTTCGTATGTTAAAGTTTCGTCGTAAGTTAATCGACATAAGTTCGGGGATGAGATATTTTGAGATTTTAAGCATTACGCTATTTCAAACAAGTGATAAGTAAATTCGTGAAGGTGAGAGAGGAAGAAAGTCAAAGAAAATGAATTTTCGTCCAAGTTTGACATGTTCGGATAAAATACGACCTGAGCTAAAATACTCGGTATTTATGGACTAGTGCCATACGAGGTACCGTGTGACCATGACAGTAGGGTATATATAAAGTATATTAAAAATGAGTTGTATTTTAAAGTAATTTGAGATATTTCTTAATTATGTGGGTAATTGATTAATTACCGGGTAACGAAACATTACCTAATTACCGGATAAAGATTAAGCCTGCCCACCCCAAAACGTGGCAGCAAGACTAGCTCTAAATTGTGACTCTTAAAGTCACATATTAAGGTGTCAAAACTTAGTAAGATTTGTGGCCAAGTCACCAAATTAGTGGGGCCCAGACCATTAATACATAAGACCTCTCCAAAAAGAGTTGCTTATATAAAAAATGGTAGGCAATTTGCCTCGGTAATGTGACTGACATTCTATTTCAATAAATTCAAGCAAGAATTCAGGGATCAAGAAAAAATTTCGTAAGCATCTTAGAAATGTGACAAATTTTAAATTCTAAAGAAGCCCGGTATAATCTTTCTCAAGAATATCATACGGATTTTTCCCTACTTCAATTCGCCGTTACATGTCCGTCACACAAGACGTGTGTTAGAGGAATTGTCAAGAGAATCGGTCCAGGTATGTTAAGGCTATTCATCCTTTATTTTTGGCATGGTCTATGTGACACAGAAGAAACGAGCAAATGCACGGTCTCCATAAATTACTCTATTCATAGAAATACTAGGGGTGTCTATATTCTTGATTCCCCATGTGAATTATTATTATTTATGTTCATGGGTCTCCAAAATATATATGTTGGTAAAGTTTATTCATGATATTAATCAGAGGTATAATGGTCTTATGACGTACCGAGAGATTTTATCGACGTATTTCATATGCATTTCATGCATTTACATATGCACATTGAACCATGACCAGATGAAATTATATACGCATATATATATAAATATATGTATATGGGATATGTGAAAAGGTTACGGCGATATATACGCACCACCACCTGATCAGCTGGTATATGATGATGTTGCCCACAATGGCTGAAATATGATTCAAACGACGTTATATACGCGTATATATGTATTTTTATTCAAACGGCGTTATATATGCGTATGTATGTATGTATATATATGTATATGGAATATGGGAAAGGTTATGGAGTTATATACGCACCACCACCTGATCAGCTGGTATACGATGATGATTTTGCCCACAGTCGCCGATATGATATGATGGGATGCCCTCAGAGGATGATGATGTTATGAAACATGTACCTATGCACGACATTACATTCATACGCATATGCATGACGCTAAAAGTAATTTATGATTTACAAAGTTATTCAGACTTACAGGTTGAGTCATGTACTCTATATGTCATCCATGTCTCTTATGTATTTATTTATGTGCCTTACATACTCGGTACATTATTCGTAATGACGTCTCTTTTGCCTGGGGACGCTGCGTTTCATGCCCGCAGGTCCCGATAGGCAGGTCGAGAGCCCTCCAAGTAGGCTATTAGCTCAGCGAAAGATATTGGTGCACTCCATTTGCTTCGGAGTTGCTTGTTTGGTTAGTATGATTTAGACGTGTATTGTTTGGAATGGCGGGACTCTGTCCCAACCTTTATAACATTTATGTACTCTTAGAGGCTTGTATAAATATTTCGTGTACGTGAAAGATTGTACGGCCTTTTCTGCCTATGTTTTGAGTTTATAAATGATTATGTTGGCCTATTAGGCTCGTATGTCACATGTATATGATGATGTAATAAGAAAGGTACGTTACATTGGTGCTCGGTTGAGTAAGGTACCGGGTGCCCGTCACGGCCCATCGGTTTGGGTCTTGACACCGAGGGGGCTCCCAACTGGTCATCCTCGACTCTGATCTTTGATTGATAACAATTATGTACGTGTGCCCATGTAACAACAGGATATTCAACCAGATTTTGCTTCAACTGTCGTGATGTTATCAAACTTCGCTCGTTCAACCCTTGTGTGAAAGCTTGAACAACCCAATCACCCGTAAATAGTGGTAACTCCATTCTCTCCATTTGGAATCAGGACTCGAACTCCCTCAGCATCTTGTTATCTCTTTATCTTATCTTGAAAACATCCAATTTTTTCGTTGTAATTTTCATGGCCCCGACGTGCACCTTCACAAAAGAATCATATAACATGGCAAATGAATCAATGGAGTTTGGTGGTAAGTTGTGATACCAAATCATTTCTCCATTAGACAAAGTTTCCCTAAATGTTTTCAATAAAATGGACTCGATCTCATTGTCTTCTAAGTCATTCCCTTTTATACAAAATGTGTATGTAATGATATGTTCATTAGGATCGGCGGTCCCGTTGTATTTAGGTGTGTCTGGCATGTGAAACTTCTTTGGAATAGGCTTTGGGGACGTCGGGGGGAAAGGCTTCTGCACGCACTTTTTGGAGTCCAAACCCTTTAAAATAGGAGGTGCCCCCGGTATTTGATCAACTCGGGAGTTGTGCGTCTCCACCTTTTATCATTATCTTCGATCTGTTTTTCTTCTGACTCGATTATTTTGGTGAGCTCTTCGAGCACTTGCATGATTGTAGGGTCAGTCCTGGATCCGTTGCCGTTCAACCTTTCTGGCACCGGCTCAGTATGGCGAGCGATTTCTGGTTCAACCACAATCAGAGTCCTTTGTTGACTTTGTAGCTGAGCGATAGCAACCTGCTGAGCTTGTAGCATTTGGAAGATTACCTTGAGGCTAACTCCCCCGTCTTCTAGACCCTGTGTTCCTTGACCACCAGGTCGGACCTCCCCGCGTACACTTCCTCCGAGATCTGCGCCCAAGTCCGCATTCAAAGCAATATGTGAACTAACATCGACTGGTTCTGCAATCGGCATAACCTCAGGGTTAAGTGGTGGTACACCGATCCCTGGAGCAGTTACATTATCATTTTCCCGATGAAATCTGATGCCACCATTGTCGCGTACAGGTGTGTTTTGTGAGTTTGACATATTTTAACCTGAAAATAAAGAATCTTTGATAAGAAAAAGTGTGAAAATAACGTGTGTTATAAACGGTCAGCACCGAAACAATCACTATTATCTTTAGGCCCCACAGTGGGAGTCAAACTGTTTATCCTAAAATCTGAGTAACAATTAAATTTTTGTTGAGGTCTTAAAGATATGTGATTTAGTCCAATACTAATTGCTAAACAAAAAGACCAACATATGAATTAAGTAAGCAAGTTTGATCAAACCGGTGTATCAGTAAGTCTCGACCTCGAGCTGTGAGGGCCTCGAGGTACACTAATATTAACAGTAAACAAAGGACAATAAAGCTAAAGAACAATTTTGATGAGAGATGAGCGAAAAAGTAAGAGTGTGTATTCTTTGCTAATGATTGATGATGTTTACAAATGAATGAGCTCCCCTTTATATAATAGGGGGGGTCCTAAATAAGGTAAATTTCCATTTCTAGTAAGGAATCTAATTGTACAGCTGTCTAATCGCCTAGTACGAATTCGTACAAATCCATTTTGGAATTCACGCCTTGATATTTGTGCGATTGCGGGAATCTCGCTTATTCTGTTACAAGCTCCTAACGGCATTATCTCGGGATAGGTATACTCGGCCCTAGTATTCATTGTGTACTTCGGCCCTCGAACCTTGTACTCTGCCATCAGGCTCGAGCTCGATCTATTGGGCTTGCCTGGTCCATTCTGAACTCGGACTCGGAGCGTCACTATGAAATAGAGCGTACCTGATTTCGACCATATATAACAATATAGGGGTCCAACATAGGGATCGGGAAAAATCGATCTCTAGAATCTACTAATGCAAAGAAAAAGAATTTCAATGTGATACAAGGGATTACTCCACTCGACTTGAATCAAGGGTCGTTGATGGCCTCGACTTCGTCTCCGGTGGTAACCATGCCAACCTCTAACAACAAATCAAGTCAATCCTGGGTTTCTTTGGTAGAGATTAAAGAAAGTGGAACTACAGATTCATGTATTTCTAAACCTATGGAGAATTCAAACTCAAGGGATTCATGGAGTAAGGTAGCAACGGCAAGGCAAGTAAATGAGGGATTTGACCTAGCAATGAGAGGAGATAATCTAGCATCAAACTTACTCTAGATAAATGAAACTGAGTATTGAAAATCATCAATAATATGTTATATTTTGGGATCTATCCCCTCCCAAATAGTAATGGAAGGATAGTCTCGATGAGTTTTAGGAACATTGGGAATAGATAAAATATCCAAAGTGTAAGTTTTTGGTATCGTGGGTTGTCCATGTGAACCGACACGATCCAATCTTATCCGACCTGTAAATAAAGGATTATCTTATTTTTTAAATAAAGGATGAACAGTCGTGTTATAACTGTTCAACCTTATCCTTAAAAGAAGGGAGAACAATTATAACTGTTCAAATCCTTTTTGAAAAGGAGAGGGAACAGTTATCTGATAACTGCTCAATAAAAAGGGGAAGTCTTCTGCTTCAAAAGAAAGAGCACGAGAGACATTACGCAGAAAACAAAAGGAAAAACAATAAAGAAGGAAAAATAATTTTGACTTTCTAGATTAGATCATCACACTAAAATACATTTAGTTTGTGAACTTTAACCTTGATTTCCTAGTGAAATCAAAGGAGACTTGGGACCGATTCTTTTGATAGCAACAATAACAATATCCGCTGCGAATTTAAGGTACACAATCTGTTGTTTTTCTCCGAATTATATTACACAAAGTAAATCGTGAAGTGTTCATGGTGCAGTTTTACTCAATTGAGAATATAGTTAATGCTGTAAAGGAGAGGGTCAGAATGCTTGATAAGAAGCCGATTGTAGTCACATCATGGAAATCAGACATAGAATTCAATTAGTAGGTGGTAGATAAAATACATGTGTGCATATGATTTTGATGGGGCTGAATATTAAGTATTGGTTGCAAACAACCCAAATTAGGTTGGACGTATAATTGGTAATCTCTCAAAGCTAATAGGGAAACCACTCAGAAGGAGAGACCACAATTTGCACGAATATTGGTAGAAGTGTTACCAAATCAGGAGTACCGTAATATGCTCCTATTTGAAAATGAAAAGGGGAATATTATACTGAACAAGAAGTTAAATATGAATAGAAGCCAGAGTTAGGTCCCAAATGTAAAAATTTTGGGCATGAACTGTAAAGAGTGTGGGAAGTAATCAATGAAAGATAAAAATAAAATAGACGATGAAAGCGGGGGGGAGG
>ML411619.1:43631-62002 GCA_005239525.1 Nicotiana knightiana
GATGGAAAGTAATGCTAAATCTAGAGCGGAAAAATACAACAACCTCGTAACAAGGTAATAGATAATACAATGATAAACAAGGAAGCTAATACTATGACAAAGGAGAACCTCAAAGAGAACAACAAAAAGAGATGAGGAACACACAAAGAAAGTAGGTGTAAGAAAAATAATTTAGATGCATGGCCAGTACTTCAAGGTAAAAGAGCAGGGAAGGTAAAGGAAACTAACTCAAACACATTTGCAGTATTAAAAGAAAGAAATAATGAGAAAGAAGAAAAAGAGGAGCCGAGAATAGAGAGAACTAGGTAGAGATATCAACAAGTGATGGTAGCAAAAAAGGAACGGATGGGGGTTCAAACCCGCTACCTCCTCATGGATAGCATTAGATTATGGCATGCCAAGGGTCTCAACAAGATAACTAACAACATGACATGAACCTGTTTATACACATAATCAGAAGGTTTGACAGTTTGGACCCCTAGAAACAAAGATTATTAGAGCTAAGGCAATCAAAAGTTCTCTTAATCTTTGCACAAGTAACCTCTCAACATATTCAGCTAGAAGGGTTTGGCTATTGTGGAAACCTCACTTATATACCGTTAACCTTCGACTAATAACAAATCAATTATTCACAGTAAAATAACTTATTTGAGCACTAGTGTGGGCTTTAATGTGACCATGGTATATGTGTATAATGAGCAGGCATTAAGAAGGACACTATTAAGAGATATACAAAATATTGTAGACCAAGCACAACATGGGCAGTGATGGGAGATTTCAATTTTATCCATAATCAAGAGAAAAAATTGGAAGCAATGTCAGTCTATCTGGAATAAGGAATTTTAGAAGTTGTGTGGCAGTGATGGGAGATTTCAATTTTATCCATAATCAAGAGGAAAAATTGGAAGGAGTGTCAGTCTATCTGAAATAAGAAATTTTAGAAGTTCTGTGGCATACTATTGTCACGGTCCCAATTTTCTTCTGTAGCATGTCATGATGGCACTTAGTCTCTAAGACTATGTTAAGCCTAACAATCATACAGAATATAACTAAAATAGCAAATAAATTCTCAAATATCCAACATCTATATAGAATTAATTTTGTTGTTCAACATATACAGTTTCCCCAAAACCTGGTGATATCGAGTCACAAGTTCTACAACAGTATCATAGTCATCCCTATACAACTATATCTTATAAAAGAAGGAAATATAGAAGTAGATAGAGGGTGACTCTGAGGCCTCCGGACGCTGGCAAGTGTACCTTGAAGTCTATGAGTACGAGATCAACTCACTGATACCTGGGCTGGTAGGAGGTACCTAGATCCTAATAATTTCCTTGAAGAACCTTCAAAATATCGCCTCACACCGAGCTCGCTAGGTCAAAAATATGAAAAATGAGATGAACCCTCGTCTTTAAAATGTTATTCTGCTGCCTAGTGATTTCTTCTTCGCGAACACGGAAGGTGTGTCGCGTTCGCAAAGCACAAAAATATTGTCGCTCAAATTTATCTTATGCGAACGCGAGAACCCACTCGCAAACGTGATAGCCGAACGATCCCAAGCTTCGCGAATGCGAAGCCTCACTCGCGAACGTGAAGCCTCACTCGCGAACGTGTGAGGTACCCTAGTCTGCCTTTCTTCTTTGTGAACGTGTCTCCCTGTCCGTGATCGTGATGCACAAATACATTGAACCTTCGCGAACGCATCCTCACCTTCATGAATGTGAAGGGTAAATTTCCAGCATCACCTGAATACCTTATGCAAACGCGGAACAACCTTCGCGAACGTGTAGAAGGAAACCAGACCTGTAGAAAACTAGTAGCTTCAGCAATCCTCAAGGTTCAGAAATGCGCCGAATATGGTCCGAATTATACCCCAGGAACCCAGGACCTCAACCAACGTACTAACAAGTCCTGAAACATCATACGAACAAGCTCGAAGCGTTAAATCACATAAAAAAAATACTAGAATCACGAATCGTGCATCGATTCAATCCTAATGAACTTATGAACTTCCGAATTTCAAAACTACTATTAATTCATACCAAAACAACTCCAATTGACTTCAAATATTACACACAAGTCATAAATAACATGACGGACCTATTCAAAATTCCAAAAATCGAAATCCGACCCTCATATCCATAAAGTCAACTCCCGGTCAAACTTTCCAACCTTCCAAACCTTCAACTTTCCAACTTTCACCAATTAACGCCGAAACAACATACGGACCTCCAAATCAACATCCAGACACGCTCCTAAGTCTAAGATTACTACACGGAGCTTGGAACCATCAAAACTCTATTCCGGAGTCATCTACACAAAAGTCAAACTACGGTCAACTCTTACAACTTAAACCTCCAACTTAGGGACTATGCATCCCATTTCACTCTGAAACTCCCGAAATAAAAACCAAACACCCCGGCAAGTCACATAGTCATAATATAATATAGAGGAGGCAATAAATAAGGTATCGGGGCTAAAATACTCAAAATGGCTGATCGGGTCATTACAACTGTAACTTAGTGTCACACCCCAAACTCTCACCAGAGCCATGATGGTGCCTAACACCACTTGCTAGTTAAGCCATCAATCAAAAAATAATAATAAAATAAAATAACGGTATTAGATAGTCTCAACAGTGAAATAACCATAACTAACTAAAGTCACTAGCATCAATACAACTAAAATTATCCAATAATCTTGTGTCAACGAGTACATGAGCGCTACAAAATTTTTGAATACAAAATTGTAACTCAAAATACAGTACTGTCTGAAAGATAGAACAATGATAATATAAAGTGAAAGAAAAGGGACTTCAAGACATATAAACAAAAATAATAGCTAGCTAAATATCCAAAAAATCGATACCGGTGACACTCTAGCAATCACCCCTCTCAACAGCACCTGGATCTGCACATAAAGTGTACAATGTAGTATGAGCACAACCGACATTATGTACGCAATTAATAACAAGCCTAACCTCAAGCTGAAAACAGTTACCAGCTCGACAAGGTCCAATACTCATTTTCAATAAGCAAATTACAACAACAATTATATAATAATAGTATAGACAAGTAGCTAAAGTGATATTAAATTTAACCTTTTCACAAATAGAAGGAAAATGAGCATGCTTTTCAAGAATAGTATAATAGCCGTTAACGCATAAAATTCTTCCACAGAAGTCATCAAAATATGGTTTTATCAATTTAACTGTGATTCCAAGTTCAACACGTCAAATAGAGACATCAGGTACCAATAGGAATGAGGGAAGATACACAACCCAGTACATGCATGACAAGTATGCATGCCAGAATCAACAATACCACAGTTAAATCATCAAGTATATCGAATTTTATCACATGTATAGTGCCTGGCACAGTATCCTTCAACCATCACACAGAACAACACTCGGGACTTTATGGGTGCCTCATATAAGTCCCTCACCCAAGCACATATATGACCATGTTCCTGCACCAACGGTTAATACCTGATCCAGAGGAGTGAGTCCTTTTCCAAGCGTTGATCGGATATAAGTCAACAATCAATATCACTTAGCCCAATATGGGGCCTGGCACACGCGTCACCTCATAATTAATATTACACAGCCCAACATAGGGCCTGGCATACGCGTTACCTCACTATCAGTATCAAATCGGATCTATGGTCGAAGATAAGGCATCAAGCGGTCAAGTCTCAAATGCTCACATCTCACAGTACTCAGCTCAAACTGTATCGCATATATAATGGTATTAACAACATGTGAGATAAAATATAAAGAATGGATAGATCCAGAGATATAATACGCGGATATAATATCATGATTGAGAATATGACTACAATTAAGGAAAACAACTCAAAATAACAAGAATAACCCTATCATATCTCAAACAGATAAGCACATAGCCTAGACATAATTTCTAGAATAAATAATGTAGCTCAAGTAGCATACAAGTAGAGAAAATAGGGATGTAACAGGGGGTGATAGTTAAACAAGACACATAATAGCCTAAAGTTTACTCGGATCATGAACAATCGTGGTGTAGGCACATACGCCTGTCACCTAGAACGTGCATCACCCCCAACGTATCTCAATATCATAACCAACAGGAAATTACCATCAAACCAAGTTTAGATATCCTCAAAGCGCATGAATCGATACTCCAAAAATCTCTTCCCACTCGAATCGACCTCCAAAAGGATCGAATCTAGTAAAAAATAAATCAATAACATCAAACATAATTGTAGTAATCAATTCCAAATAATAAAGCTTCAATATTTAATAAATTGCACAAAGTTAACCAAAAAGTCAATCCGCGCCCACACTTCGAAAACCCGACCAATGTTATAAATCCCGACTACCCATTTGAATATGAGTCTAAATATATAAGTTTCATCCAAATCCGACTCCCAATCGAGGTTGAAATCTCAAATATTCATTCTCCAAATTTTCTTACAGAAATCTTAATTTTCTCCCTTAGATATCACCAACCGAAAGTCAAAATCAATGTTAGAATCATGAATAATAATCAAATCCAAATTAAGAACACTTACCAATCCATGTAGATTAAAATCACCTAAAATATCGCCCCAATCTGAGCTCCCAATCTCAAGATATAATAGATGAAGTCAAACCCTCTATCAGAATATATATATTGCGCAGTGATCTCGTATCTATGGTCCATTTTCCGCTTCTATGAATTCACATATGTGATTCAAGTCTCGCTTCTTCGAGATCCACTTAAGTCATCGACCTCTTGCACCTGCAGAGCATTACACCGCTTCTGTGATACCTCACGTTTGACAAAGAGCCCACTTCTGCGTAACTCTCCCAAGCCTGCTAGCTTTGCTTCTGCGCCCAGCACTCTGTATTTGTGATCTCACAAATGCGTAAACATCTCTAAATCTACGAACCTCTCCTGGCCTAGCCATCTTTTGTAGCTGCGCTCACTAGTCCACACATGCGGACTCGCACCTGCATAGCAAACCCTGCATGTGCGAAAATACCATACTACAACTGCCAACTAGGTCTAAGATGATCCGAAATCCATATGAAATACGCTCGAGCCTCTCAGGACCCTGTCCAATCACACCAACCCGTCCCAATATCACCATAGGAACCAATCGAAACCATCACATCTCGATTCCAAGGTCGTTTACTCAAAAGTAAAACCTTGGTAAACTCTTCCAACTAAAAGCTTCTGAATTAGGAATTACTCTTCCAAGTCAACTATGAACCTCTCGAAAATGAGAACAAACCATACACACAATTCATAGTGCACCATATGAAGCTACTCAAGGTCTCAAACCGCCAAACAGATTGTTAAAACTTAAAATGCAAAATACATAAGTAGCCACCTAAACTATGTACCAAATCCATATTACACACTTTGTGACGACAAATATTATCTTACACACTCAACCTTTCCATAATGTATCTAATATACACTACTTTTTTCTTGACCATTTTTTTTAACATGTGTATATCACGCATCAACAAAATTGTAACACGTGTCATTATGTTTATTAAAAAAATAAAACACTTAAAATTATAACTATACTCCTCAACCATCTTCTCCCTTTTATCTCTTTCTCTTTTCCGACGAATTATCCATTAACACCGACAACTGGAATAATCCAGGTCACCACCTCCGATTCAAACTAAAATTAAAATAGAAAATATCATGGAAGCGCGAAGAATTAGAAATCTTGAGATAACATCAAGCTAGATTATAACTTAAGACCAAAATCACACTCCAAAATTGGCTTTAATTCGGTGTAATGTTTTAAGTTTGCCAGAAGATGATTTGGGAAAGGAAAATAAAAGGCAAATTAAGAAGTGGGTTCACCAACACTATTAAATCCTTCAGACGAAGGTCATTTGAACATTGAAGTGCCAAAACTAGAAGGTGATTTCCCTGTCTTGATTTCTCGAAGAACAGTTCGCTGTAAGGTGATTTAAAGAAATTCGTCCAATATAACAGAAAGTGCCATATAAAGAGACTCCAAAAGTAAAAATAATTATTCGAGCCATGAAAATTACCATAGAACGTGACCCCAATATTGCTTCACCTGAAAACCCCAAAACTCCATAGCCACCATCCTATTCAATCGACTGCCGTAAAAAATAAAAAACATAACATAAAGTATCATAGAAGCTTAAATGGGGACGATAAGGCACAAAAGGTCAGATCTTGCTTTGGAGAAAAAATGAGAGAGAAAAAGAACTTGCACTTAATTAACGATCAGAAAAAATGAAGATGAAAAGAAGAAGAAGAAATACAGGAGAAAAAGAAGAAATGAATGGAATAATGGGACCCACTAGTTCCATGTGTTAAAAAATTATGACACATGACATCTAATTAAGAATCTACACTGAAATTTAGAGGTTTTACGCGCTTACTTTTTTAGTTAGACACGCGCATGTTATCTGTCAAAAAGTAGTGTGTATTAGACACACTCTAAAAAGATTGAGTGTGTAAGATAATATTCGTCGTCAGAAAGTGTGTAACAGGGATTTGGTGTATAGTTCAGGTGGCTACTTATGTAGTTTGCCAACTTAAACAACCAGTCGGGTCGTTACATTACCCCTCCTAAACATACGTTCATCCTGGAACAAGACAAGATTCTTTCCTAAGTTGCCATAATCACTGTAGGACTCATTATAGACATGCCCATGGGTGATCTCAAGTCACCTCAATCTACATAAGGCCATTACACCATTCGGACAGAAATTTCATCCTTCAACCTTAGCTTAAGAATCCATAGGACCAATTTCTAAATTTCGGAGATCCCTCTAAGATATGATTCTTAAATGTATAGATTGTATCAAAGTATAAGTAAACTCCTTATATATAACCATACGATGTACCGCATAACTCATATGCCCATAGCAATTGACTTCCGACCATAATAGCTTCTCATTACCAAACCTGGTATCGGTAATATACCTTGTGACACATAAAAACCTTCTTCCAAACCTTGCAATGGTGCAAAAGATAAAAGATACATGTAAAAACTTATGACCACCCGTCAAATCAATAAATCATGGAGTTCCCTTGCTCGACAAGAACCATTACCAAATTCTGAGCTCATTAGTGACATTCTTCCCCCAACAAGTGCATAATACAAATTATATTACAATGGTTCCAGGTCCAATAACCTCGTCTCACCCAGTACGAGCTTCTCGACCGATAAACCACATAAAATGCCATCAAGAACCCCATACGACGTGATCTATGTGCCAACAAGCAACCGCTCGAATATGATCAATAAAGAAAAATGAACCAAAAGGTTATGATTCCCTAAATCCACCCTACAAGGAAAAACAAAATACACAGAACGAGCACAAGGAATCATGTCTAATATAACCCCGTTGCGGCATACAACCCGACCCACACATAATACAGTTGTTGTATACTACCCCATCCACATATATGTACATGGGAATACCCACCGAGTCATAATTCTCATAATCACTAAGTAGATGTGTAACCACAACAAGCACGTATAGTGCATAAATATGTCATGGCCCCAAAATCCCACCTGAGGTAGTCATGATGGCACCTAGTCTCTAAGACTAGGTAAGACTAACACACAAGATAATTTAACAGAAATAATGACTAAGAATATTAAATTTAACTGATGAATCTCATGATAACATCAATATTGAATAACAATCGCAAAATCCCCAAAACCGGTGAAACTAAGTCATAAGCTTTAAGAACACTAGAAAATCTCTAAATACAATATTTTTTTATGTGAAGAAAAACTAGTAGAAAGGACAATAGTATAAGGCGATCCCGAGGCCTACGAGCGTCAATCAGGTATACCTTGAAGTCTCCGAGATATCCGAGTCAATTCTCTAGCGTCCGACACAAGGAGAAGTACCTGGATCTGCATAAAATGTGCAGAAGCGTAGCATGCGTATACCACAACGGTACCCAGTATGTATCAAGCCTAACCTCAGTAGAGTAGTGACGAGACCAAGTCCTGAAACCTACTAGACATAAAAACCTGAACAGAATATTAACATAATCTAATAATGGAAAGCAAAGAAATAAATGACAATAGAACAGTACAATAATATAAGGCTAACAAAGAAAATTAAGGCAATAAAGGGAAACAAAGAGTGAACATATGATTGGAACAACAAGTGATCAAGTACCATGAGAAATACAAGAAAAATAATGAAGGAAAGATAATAACCATTCAAATCAACAAGCCTTTTGAACATAGTAAACTACCCTGTTCCAGCCTCTCTTTACAATTGTGATCAATGTATCACAAATGCGACAGCTGAGACCCTCTGCTATGATTGTAATTGCGATGCTGTTTCTTGAAATTGTGGCAACTAGAGCACCAGCACACCAGTAACCTAGAATTGAGTCCAAATCATTCCAAAACACGTCTGAAACTCACCCGATCCCTCGGGGCTCCAAACCAAACATCCACACAAGTCTAAAAATATCATACAAACTCCCTCGCGTGATCTAAAAACAAAAATAACATCTAGAACCACGAATCACACATCAACGCATAACATTCAAAAGAAAACTCAAGAACATCTAGAATTGCAACGAAGTGTCCGAATATATCAAACCAACTCCAAATAACACAAAATTTTGCAGACAAGTTCCAAATAGAAAAAAAGACCTATTCTAAGTCCGAAAACGAAATTCCATACCCGATAGCGTCAAAGTCAACCTATGGTCAAACTTAGGAAAACTTCTAAATCTCAAATTGCCAACTTTCGGCAAAACAAGTCAAATCAACCTAGGGACCTCCGAATTTAATTTCGGGCATACGAACAAGCCCAAAATCATGATACGAATCTACAGAAGCCATCAAAATACCGTTCCTGTGTCGTTTTCAAAAAAATCAAATTTGATTAATATTTCCAACTTAAACTTCTAAACCAAGAACCGAATGGTCCAAATCAACCCAAAACCTTCCTAGGACAAAACTAATCATCCCCGTAAGTCATAAAACACAAATGAATATAGAAGAGGAAATAAATAGGGGAACATGAATACAATATACAAAGAGATTGGTTGGATCGTTACAACATATAACCACAGGAAGACATATAGCATAATGTGCTACAAAAAAGGCGAAGCACGGCTAAAATGCAATGAGCATATCAAAATATCAAGAGCCATCTCACTCAAATATCACCCCAAGGACTGAATAAAACCACAACATGCGTGTGAATAATTAAGTTGTCTCACAACCAAACGTTACATAAGGAAGTGGCACATGAAACCAATCAAGGTATGAATAATATCCATTTCGCTCGACGATATACCCGAGGAAAATGTTGTGTTGAATGAGCGAATCCAATCTAGTGTAGAAAGCACATTCTTATTAGACCTGCCAATGGGCCTCTAAATCGATTTGGGCCAATCAAAATTAGGTCAATAGCCTTCAAAAAGTCCACAGTGACCCCATGCACGACATATAAAATCATATATCAAATCCTGAATACACTTCCCCAGTCCTTAACAAGAGGTATTTTCCGCCTCTTAGAAACATAATCTCCAAACTGCGAGTTTACCAAGACCTCCATACGCGATTTCTAAATCTTTTACAGTAGTGACTAACACGTCACATATACACAATCATCGTATGGAAGATACTCCCATAACATCTCGCACCATTCAAAAATCCTGAGCATCAATGGCTACCAACCATGCGATCTATGTAGTACTAGCTAAGCATCCGCAATCAATAGACAATGCAGCTTCACAACACACCCCGTTCTCACAAAATATAGAAATTGTGCTAGCATAATCTTAAACATCTGAAAGCCCTCACGCTGCCTAGAACTCATGATATTTATTTAACAAATGAACCGCAACCTTATCCATGAAACCCCAATTCAACTCAGCTCATCACATCAATCATGTTAATAGGCAAAAATATGATAATCCCATTATCAACTCTGAATCACGAGCAGGATACACACTCCATCAACCAAACTCCTTACACTAAGCTCAATTAAGGAGAAAAAAATACAACACGCAACAAAATATCCATGCTTGTAGAAGACACCAACCACAAGTCATGGTCAACATCATCACGAAGTCTATGAAACCTATCTACACACAACCAAACCAATCGTACTGAATCCCTGTAGATCACCCAAGTCGTACAGACTACTAATACCAAGAGTATTACCATAAAACACCTACACAACCCTATAATACCAAAGGAAGTTATCGTCTTTATTACCATGCTGACCCAAGCCACCGTTAAATAGACCCAACTCTTTCAGATTACTCATGCCGGCCTTCCCGGCAATGCTACTCTTCCCAAGTATACTATGGACCTCAATCCAAACTCACTCCAAGTGATCCCAATCATACATGCAAGACATAACACATCATATGAAGCTACTCACATCCTTGAATCACCGAATGAAAATGTGAATGATCACAACGACCAGTCTGGTGGTCATTCTCCCCTTCTTAAACAAACGTTCGTCCTCGAACGTGCCAAGAAACACTCTAGAGCCATCGAATCACTATCTAAAATCACCATACACATACTTATGGGTGATCCTATATCACCCCAACCCACATAAACCTGACAACACCATTTCGACTGAGTATTATTCCTTCCACCCATACCAATAAGCCTTAGAACCAAATTTCAACATCCAAGCATCCCCCAAACACTCGATTCCTATATAAACACAATGTGTCACCCCTAACTAGCTGGAACAACCCATGCATACATCCACAACATATAAACACACGATGTAATATATCACTCATAGGCCCATAGCAATAACTCTGACCACCAATACCAAACCCGGTACTGGTAAATAACCTCATATAGACTAGAACCTTGTTCCAAGCCTTCACAACACTGCCAATGATGTAAGTAACTTGAGAAAACTCATAACCAATCACTCGAACAACAAGACACACCAAACGATACCTAGACATATACAATGTAATCCCTACCCAACCAACACAACTCGAATACAACTGAGTATGGAAAGAGAGACACATGAGAGAGTTATCCAACAGGTTCGACAAGTAAACTTCCTATCAATACAATGCTACGAATCCATTCCACAATGGAGAAACAAAACATATGAACTAATCACAAAGAATCTCATACTAACATAACTCCACCATGACTCGTAGCCCGATCCAAACATACTTATCCACATGAAAACATAAGGATCCCATCCTCAACTCTAAATCACAAGTAGAATAAATACCACACCAACCAATGACCTTTCACTAACTCACCCCGTGGAACAAAATCACAAGCCGTGGCCAAACTATCCAAATATCACATCAACACCAAATTTGTTAAGTAGCAGATTGTCCATCCTAGTCTCATAACCTCAATACTGACAAACCAGAATGATAGACACGGGCTACTATAGTAGAACCCCCAACAAGTGTAGACGTATAAGCAGATTACAAGAACCATGAAACATATCCATATGTGAAGCAAGATAGGATGACTCATACCAATAAATAGGACCATGATCAAATAAAACTAATTCATCTCTATGAAAAACTGGAATAATACATGTAGCGGCATTATATGGTGTAGCGACCTCAACCCTACAAGGAAAGCATAACAACGGGCATGACCTGTCGTTCTAGGACATCATCTACCTGCATGTTCTCCACCTCTAGCTGGCTGTAAAGGTAGAGTAGCAACTGGAGTGTAACCCATAGCCTGAGTAATCTTATGAAGTCCACCTCTCTGGAGTTTGGGACAATCTCTCATGATGCTCCTAGTATCACCACACTCATAACAACCCCTCTTCTCCTGTGGATGTTGGTACTGAGACTATGTCAATTGATTGGAATAACCATAGTAGGAACCCCCACGCAGTAGGCATGCTAAAAGATAGTTGTCTAGTATGAGTACCCTAGGGTCCCTATCTAGATGAAGCACTATGGGTAACCTGAAGCACGAACTAAAATAGTCGATTAATAGAGCCCCTGCAATGATGGGTCAAAGCCGAAGAGTAGAATCCACTAAATCCTCCAAGACCTCGAGGCCTCTTGGCCTCCCTATCCTCCCTCTCCTGACCCCGAAACCTTCTGAAAATCTCCACAACCTACTAAAATAGAGTATCGGTCTCCAACTCTCGTGCCATCCCAAGTTTGAGACCATAATTGAGCCCCTCAATAAATCTGTGGAATCTCTCTCTAATAGTAGAAACCAAAACAGGTGCATGGAGAGATAGCTCACTTAACCTCAAAGCATACTTAGACACGTTCATAGTCCCCAACTGCAACTGCTCAAACTTGGTGCGCCACACATCCCTGAGGGTCTATGGGAGGAACTCCCTAAAAAATAGATAAAAAATCTAGGCCTAAGTGACTGGCGATGCATCAACTGGCCTAGTCTCCTCCTAAGCCTGCCACCATTTGTACCCTAACTCTTTCAGCTGGAAGTAGTAAGGGCAACCCCGGTCACCTCCACAATGCCCATAGTGCACAAAATACGGTGATACTGGTATCTTATGCTCCTTCTATGATGCCACTAACCTGAACTCAAGTTGAACCGCGATAACGGGCTATGCCGGTATGATGCACGTAACCTGATCAACATAGGCTCACTTCTACAACTGGGATCAATCCCTCCTAAGCCAATGTGCCGAACATACTCAGAAAATGTGCCAAGGTCTCCTGATGTCCTGGGTAGCAACAGGCACCTTGGGTGCCTGCTCCCTAATCAGAGCTGCTGGTGGCTCCTCAGCTACTGCTCTAGGAGGTGCTCTAGCCGTAGCACATGCCCCTCCTCGGCCCCTAACTCTCGCGACTCTAGTAGGGGGAGCTGGTGTCTACTCAGTTGATCCGGTAGTGCGTGTCCCTCACTATTCATGAAAGAATAAAAATACAAAAGCTAAAACTTCAAATCAATAATCTACACGATAGAAATGAAAGAAGTTGAATTTTCCTAATAGTTCTATAACCTTTCGAAGATAAGTACAAATGTCTCTGCATCGATCTGCAAGACTCTACTAAACTTGCTCGTGATTTGTAGACCCTATGAACCTAGAGCTCTGATACCAACTTGTCAACACCCAAAATCCCACCTTAAGGATCGTTATGGCCCCTAATCTTTAAAACTAGGTAAGCCAACCACTTACAATAATAAACCAATTAATCATGATATTGTGAAGCAAGATTTAGTATAAATGAGAAATTTAAAGGTGATACATGCGAGCACGACAATAATCACTAAAAATCCCCACGACTAGGTAGTACAGAGTCACGAACTCTAACTGAATACATAAAATTTTCTCATAAAAAATTTATAATAATGTTCGAATAGAGAATTGACAGTATAATTAAAAGAAAAGAAATCCAAGGGACTGCGGCGATCAAGCATCTCTACCTTGAATCCTCACGATCAAGAAGTTCTCGCTACCTGAGTCTGCTAACTTCATTACCTGTATCTGCACAAAAATATGTAGAAGCGTAGTATAAAGCCACCATGGTTAGTACCCAGTAAGTATCAATACTAACTTCAGTGGAGTAGTAACTAGGTTCAAGTCAAGACACTCACTAATCAAGTAATATGTGCAAAATATCAATATAAAGATAACAACGAAAAGCAAAATAAATAAGTAGAAACAAAGAGTAATCATGTTATAATGCAGAAAAATAATTAAAGAACAGATAAAATTCATGTAAAATAAATTAAGGGAAAAACAATGATAGTTCTAATCTTCAAATCGTCCCAATACACACGATTTACAACAAGAGTCACCCTGAGGTACCTGATAAGTGTGGATTTTAACCACTTATTAGTGTGTTCTTGCTTTAGTTTTAAGTCCGAAAGTAGTTATCTTTGTTTCCGAATCTTATGAAAATGTGTGAATTGCAGGTATGCTGGAGGATGTGAGCTCAATGAAGAAATCTAACTCAAAGAGGAGATGTCCCAGCTCAATCAGTCAAGAGGAGAAGTGTAAAGAGTTATGCGGTGTGCAGAAAATGAAGTGTGTGTACATATTAAACGTTGAAGCTTAAGAGGAATTTAACAGCAGCGCGGTCCGCACACCAAAATATGCAGTCGCATTTGAATCTCGCACTGACAAGACTGAGAGATCAGAGAAGATGCCAAAGAACAAGCATGAAGCCTTCTTAAAGCGCGGTCCATAGCCAAATTGTGCGGCAACAGAAGTTTATGCGCGACCGCAACATCCCTCCAATTGACAAGAACTACAAGAGCACTAAACTGAAGCGCGGACCGCAGATGAAATTATACTACCGCCGAACCTCCCAAAGGGCATTTTTGTCAGCAAATATTAGAGCACTATAAATAGATGAGAAATATTTTTTTAGGGAAACTTTAATACTGTAACAGTTGTGAGCGATTAGACTTAGCTATTTTTGGCAATTTGTGACGGCAATTAGAGAAGACCCATTAATTTAATCTTTAATTTTAGTTTTATGTCTTCAATTACTTCTTCTTTTCAATTTTCTATGTCTATAATGAGTAGCTAGATTTTATCAAAGGTTGTGATCCAACCCTAGTGTGTAAATCTTATGTGTATTTCATGCTTATGCTGTTATTGGTTGGGTGTATCTTATTTTTACTTTTTTATGCTTTATATCGAGAATTGATGGTTTCAAACATTGGTTCATGCCCATTTGACTTAAAGAAGAACCTAGTCAAGGAAAACTTGGCTAACAAGAAATTGAACTAGTTGATATTTTGATTAGTTTGATTAAAGGATTTGAACTAGAGATAGGGATAAATAAACTTGGACTCATATCAATTGTTTAGATTGCTACCCATTTTGTCTCGACAAAGCCAATTTGGGCATAATCACTATTTGACAGAGAGATATTGAGTGGGTACTTGAGCATTAAGAGTCATAACAAACCCTAATCTATCAAACAACCATAGATTTATTCTATCCATTAGGTTTACAGCTAGGTGAAGGTTACAACCCTAGGCTTTTTCTTCATTTGGTAAAAGCATAAAAATTGTTTCACTCATTAATTGCTTACTAGTTTGTTCAATATCTTAGAGGTAAATTTAGATAACAAATATGCAGACTTGTTTGAAAGATAAATTTGATTATTTCAAGTTCTTTTCTTAAGCGTTTATCTTAGCACGAACTTAAACTCCCTGTGGAATCGACCCCGATTCATGTTGGGATTTATAATTGCAACTACCATTTTATTCTCTTTAATTGGGTGTGAATTGGACGGGATCAATACCACACCTCATAAACACAAATCTCAAATCACAATCACAAATTATATATACATAGAACCTCGTGCCCACATTATCAATCACCTTGTATGGTAAAGACCTCATGTCACAATATAAGTCACACTTACACGGCAAAGACCTCGTGCCACGGTATAAGTCACACTCTCCCGACAATGATCTTATGCAACAATATTAGTCACACTTGCATGGAAAGGACCTCGTGCCTCATCAAATACCACAACCACACGGCAAAGACCTCGTGCCTCAACAAATTCCACAACCGCATGACAAGGACCTCGTGCCACCACGTATATCGTATCTGTGTCAATTAACAATAAAAATTTCAAGAAGATTTTATCAGGAATCGAATAAAGTAAAGCATGATAACAATTTCTTGAAGTCTGTTATGTTACCAACAACTCAACAGAATATGAGATAATGACTCCACGTAGGTAAATCCATCTTGGCAACCAAAGCATAAAGTAATAACAGAGACACATGGTAGCATATTGGTAACAACACAACGATCTCGTAAAATGCATGACACACAAGGAAATCATGAGAAACAACAAGAATACCCATTTTTCATCAACAACATGCCCCACACCATCACATATCATCCCCACAAAGCACTCTTATCCACCCGCATCGCTCTGCCAATATAATATATCAATAGTCATCTGCATCGCTTTGTCCTAACAATAACACAATAGCCACCCGTATCACTCTGCCCAGACACTTTATCAATAGCCACCTATATCGCTCTGCACAATCGGCCATAATGAAATAATACCCTTATGCTCCGCATAACAGTAATCAATCCCCACAACATGTCCACATATGCCGAAATATCATAAGATAGTAGTATCAAAGATTGATCACAATATAAGCTCACAACTTATTAACAAAGTGCACAAGGATATGAAAATAATATAGAAGTGCGGAGGTTCAAAAATTAAAGCATTAATATGACTAAATCAAATGTTGCAATCATGATTAAGGAAATCCCGAAGTAGTGTAACTATGTCTTATTTAAGTTACTTTAACAAATTAAAGCATATCAATAGCTTACGGTATATTTCGATCAAAACCACACATAGTGCATGTATACACGCTCCTCACATCATGTACACGTCACTTATCATATCATAGAAATCAACAATTAGGACTAGAACCTAAGGAGTACCCCCCCTATAAGGTTAAGCAAGATACTTACCTCAAAGAAGCTAAATCAACCCACCAATAAGCCCTTCCCGTGCAAATCCACCTCCAGACGGCTTGTATCTAGTCAAAATAACAAAATTTTATAAAGAAAAGCCATAGGAAACAATTTTGAATAATAAAGTTTCAATCTTCAACTACAATCAAAAAGTCAACTCAAAATGTCAACTCCGAGCCCGCACCTTAGAACCCGACAAAACTCATAAATTTCGGACACCCATTTCGATATGAGTCCAACTATACCAATATCATCCAATTTCGTCCTCAAATCGGCCTTCAATCCAAATCATGAAAAATTCCTCCAAATCCGCCCAAATCCAATCTCTCTAACTCAAAATGTGATAAAATAACAGAAATTCTCGAAATAGAGTACTATATAAGTCTTCTTAGAGGTCTTCTTCGCAATTGCTGGACCTACATCTCGAAGAACAAAATAACGGCCACCTCCAGAAGCTCTACGTGAATGCGGTCACAGGTGCACGAATATGACACACTAACCACCCAAGCTTACGCGAACACAGGACCCTTCCCCGATCGCGAAGACTAAAGAACACGACCTCTCCAGCATGACCAACCACTACTCGATCTCGATCAACCAACGTAAACACGATGAGTCAGCTCTTCACAAGTCCACGATTGTGACCTAGGTGCTGCGGACACGAAGAAGAGAATCTACGAGTTACCAAAATACATTATGCGAAGGCGACTTCCTCTCCGCGATCGCGAAGAAGGACATCATACACTAGTCATCAGCAATCCAAAACATAAAGAAATGGACGGTAGCCCATCTGAAATACACCCAAGGCCCCTAGGACCCCGCCCAATCAGACCAACCAGTCCTATAACATAACACTAAGCTACTCGAGGCCTCAAATAATACCAAACAACATCAAAACTACGAATCACACCTCGATTCAAGCCTAATGAACTAATAAACTTTCAACTTCTAATTAGCTCAAAATTTGCATGCAAGTCCCAAATGACGTAACGAACCTATACCAACTCTCGGAACCATATTTCGGACCCGATATCGATAAAGTCAACCCTCGGTCAAACCTAACAATCTTTCAAACCTTCAACTTTCTAGTTATCGCCAATTAAATCCGAAACAACATAGGAACCCCCAAATCCAAATCGAGACATATGCTTAAGTCCAAAATCACTATTCTGTCACGCCCCAAACCTAGGGAGGCGTGGCTGACACCCGATGCCATACTAGACTGAACGAACCACTATATAACTCATTTTCTTTCTGGAACTATCATGGGCCAACATGGCCACAACTCGTAATGTATAACTATAAGTGGGAAAACATTGTAATGAATCATCGTTCTTAAAAAAGAATATGTACGAGCCATCAAGGCTTCTAACATACTGTACAAAATGAACATCTGTGTCTACAAAGCCTCTAAAATTATTTGACATCAAATGGGATAGGGTACCGGCCTAACCATAAGTCTGTAGAAAAACTCTGAAACGATGACTTATAGACTCGGATACACTCCGAATGAGGTGGAGTCTTACCTATCCTTCGCTGAAGGCTAATATCGTCTACTATGAGGGCTCATCAAACTGATTATCTACACCTTCAGGCATGAATGCAGCGTCCCTAGGCAAAAGGACGTCAGTTTGAATAATGTACCGAGTATGTAAGGCATTAAAATAAGTATATAAAGGACATGGAAGAAACATGGAGTAAAGGACTCAACCTGTAAGTCTGGATAGCTCTGTAAATCATGAAATACTTCTAGTGTCATGCATATGCATATGAATGTCATGTCGTGCATAGGTACATGTGTTCATAACATCATCAAGACTTTGAGGGCATCCCATCATATCATCTCGGCCACTGTGGGCAAAATCATCAATGTATACCAGCTGATCAGGTGGTGGTGCGTATATAACGCCGTAACCTTTTCCCATATCCCATATATATAGAT
>ML411619.1:62065-76234 GCA_005239525.1 Nicotiana knightiana
ACACACACACACACACACACACACACACACACACACACACACACACACATATATATATATATATATATATATATATATATCATCATCTAGTCATGGTTCAATATACATATATAAATGAAAGCAGTGCATGAGAAGTACGTCAATAAAATCTTTCGGAACGTTATACGTCCATTATATCCTTGATTAATGTCATGAAGTAAACTTTATCAACTTAGGTATTTTCTGAGACCCATGAACAGATGATAGAATAATATGACACATGGGGAATCAAGAACATAGGAACCTCTAGTATTTCTATGAATAGAGTTATTAATGGAAGTTGTACATTTACTCGTTTCGTTTGTATTATATGGATCATTCCAAAAGAAAGAAGGGATAGCCTTAACATACCTTAATTTCTCATACGATCTAGTAGAAGGTCGTAGATGAAGAATCAAACTTGAATAAAGAATTATCCTCAAAGTGAGAATGTTGTTGCCAACGCTTCCTTATACCAAAGTACTTATTCTCAAGACCAAAGTATGAATTCTCCCAAATAAAAGAATGAACTCCTAGCTAAAAGTGTTGCTATATTTCGTTGGTCCAAAAGAAATGATCCTGAAATAGATGAACTTACTTAGCATATATATACAAAATAAGGGAGAAGTGAGCTCTCAAATGATGCCACATGATTATGGACCATGGAGTCCACCTAGCAAGCTAAGATCTTATCCTTTCAAACATGCCACTTACTACCCATTAAATTCTTAGTCACTTTGTTACTTCCCTCATAGTGACATGTGGATATGTTGTCCCTTCACCATCTATAGGAATGCCACATTTACCTCTAGTAGTGCTTAGTCACTAAATGTTATCTCCCACAACTACACATGGGATCCTCCCCACTCCACTCATTCCTTAATTTATGACACATGGTCATCTAATAAAATGAAACACCCATTAACCTCACCTAATTTGTACACATATTCACCCCTTTAATCTACCTAATCATTATCTAGTTCTACTACTAACAATACTTATCCACAATTTTCTAATTAGTTATAAAGATGCCACCTCCACGATAACTTATATTAGTCACTTGTTTCTCCTTACTATGTAGCCACGTGGACATCCTTATCACCTTGTACTTGTCCACAAATTCTTATCCTAAAGTACTACTATAAAAATATAAAAAAAATCATGGTACCATATCAAAATATATCTAACGGTATCAAGATTGTTAAACTTATGGGATCTTACCATAATATTGTCGCAAATCCTCTGTAACCTCATGAATGACTTTAATCACTCTTAAACTCATATGGATTACTAAGACTCATCCTAATACTAAAGTACGGAAAGTCATACTACTAATATTAAAGACTTCCTTTCCATTTTACACGTGTAATCCTCTAGGTGCACACTTAATGACTCATCACCAAACTTTACACATGTAAACCATGTACTTTAAGTGCTATGAATCATGCGCACATTGGTGTCACCCTTGGCTAACTTCGTGTCATGTGGCAACCAACAAATTCCCCTAAAATGCCACTTAATCTTACAAACCAAAGAGTAAGCATTTATTTTTATCAAGACCCATACTTGCAGCCACGTAAATGCTTATCCACCCCACTTATTTGATGACTAAGTCATCAAAACTCCCTAATCTTGTGTCACGTCCTAAACTACTCCCTAGACGTGACTGACACCTAGCTAATACTGCCTGCTAGGCGAACCAATTCCTGTACTCTTAACCTATTATATAAGCATTGAGAAAAACACGTACTAGCTCAAACACATTAAATATTACTAAATATGAAATAATTATTTGACTAAAATCATAATTATTTATAAATTTAAAGAACACTCGAATACTAAATTTCTAACCCAAATTTCATACTAAGACCATGGAGCATCTAGTAGAGTACTAGAAGTTTAAGTGACACGCATGCAAACCCGAAAGAAATAATAGACATAAGATAGGTAGAGCTGAAACATCGGCCTCCACGAATTCCCTAGTCAATATTGAATGCATTATTTGCTACCACCTCAATCCTTATAAAGTTGATTAGTCATGAGCCCCCTTATCCTCGTGATTCCACGTGGATTCATACAAATGACACTTATCCACTTATAACTAATTCCATATTCCATGACTTTATACCAATACTTAACCAATTATTCACACAATAATTTCTAGTTCTCGATTAACTTGAATACTAATATATTTCATATACCATACTATCATGGTCATGTGGTATAACACTAATCCATAAACACAGGGTATTATAGCATGAACCGTATTTTATCTCAAAATCTCAAACATCAATGAAACTTGCTTTCTTCGATTTGTTTACTCTCTGACCTTCATTACACTTACTTATCACTTGTTATAAATATCATAAATACTTAGAACATCAAAAATAGTCTTGTCCTTGAACATATGGCGATTATCCTATGACAAACCCAACGTACAAAATTACGGGATATAACATATTCGGACCTAATAGAAGTCTTAACTACGATCCGAGATGCAAAAATTAAACTTGGTCAACTCGTCCAACTTAGAGCTTCTAAAATAAGAATTTTCTTTCTAAATAAATCCCGAAATGCTCGAAAATCAAAACCAACCATACACGCAAGTCATAACACCTCATACAAAGCTACTCGCGACCTTGAACATTGTACGAAAATGCGAATGGTCACAACGACTGATTGTATCATTACAATATCAACTTTTATATCCTAATTTAAATTATGAGGCCAAAGGTTCTGAACAAGTTTAGCTAAGTAGCTAAAGTCCCTCTCCTTACAGAAAATTAGGTTGCATGCCTGCCAAAGCTCTTTTGGGGGTTCATTTCATTATCATTATTGCCAAAATTAAACATTTAAGAGGAACGTACAATAATAAGGTTGGTTCATTCACGTATTTCATTTCAAATAAATAATGTGTTGTGATTGAAAGAAATGCATTCTGCAATCGGAAAAAGATGTTCGGGATTTCCTAAGAAGTCTTCTAATTAAAGAGACAAAATCAAGCTTTGTACGTCTAGTTTTGTTAAATGGAAATACAGGCTGCTTTCAGATAGTAGGAATTAATGCAGAAGCCGGACATGTATCTGGAGGGGCGGATTGATCTTTGCTCAGACGGTGTCACGAGACATTTCGTAGACTTTTTTGATATATAGTATATAATAAGCAAATTAAATATATTGGGTTTAAATATATAAAAGGATATCGCTGTCATAATTTTGATTCTTTCATTTGGTTACTTATTCAAATTTTGACAGTGTATCTGTCATATTCAGTGGCGGAGCACCTTATAGGAAGGGCGGTCAAATATTATCTTTTTGTGGAGAATTACACTGTGTAAGTTTGTAAAAAATATTATATATATATATATATATATTATATATTGACTTCTCTTAATTTCATGATATGTATACTTTTATATATTTTGATATTTTTTAACAAAAATTCTGGCTCCTCTTCCGCTTGACCATATTCATTCATCTTATCCCGATTCCCTAGCACCCCAACTAACCGATGATTCCCTAGCACCCCAACTAACTATCATTTAATGCTTTTGGGGTCCATATAATTGCTGTCCTTTTACAATGTGAACATCTACTGTCATTGCTTGGCTAATTTGATCCTTAATTTCAACTTATTTGGGGTCCATATGATTGCTGTCCTTTTACCATTTCCATAATTTACATTTTGATTTTACCTGGTTCTGTCTCTTCCTCAGAATGTTTAACTTTGCATGTCGAAATTTTGTTGTCGTGTAATGCTAAAAGAACGATTGAGAAGTTGTCAAAGAAGAGCCGATTAGTGAAACTCCACAACTGAAAAATGATTTGGACACGTAGTTGTATGCAGATTGTAAACTCGAGAAGTTTTATGAGCCCTACGTGTAGAATATTGCAAAACATAGCGTTATATGGAAGCATAAGCAATCGATTGCTGAACTATGTAATCGTTTTATTTAAAAACTTAAATTGTTAGAAATAGTATACTTTAATTTATTTAATTATAATTTTAATATATTAATGTATAACTCTGTAACAACCCATTTCATCGAAAAGACTAAACTGGTAAAAGATTTTTACTTTTATTTACCTTAATTATATCCTCAATATTGATAATAACTTATCGATTGTTTTTCAAAAAAATTGCAATACTTTCGGTGCCTAAATAAGCTAGGCAAATAGAGGAGGGATATGTTAGGCGGAATATGTACTTGCTGGTCTCTGTTCCAATTAGCTAGCTACACATGCATAAAAAAGACATAGTCATATATAGCTCATACCAGTGTTTTTAAGAGCGCAAAGCGCAAAAAAGCGACAAGGGTTCGCTTCGCTTCAAAAGCGAAGTGCACACTTTATTAAAGTGAAGCGCAATTCTTAAAAACATAATGTAAACCTTGCAAAGATACAATATAAAATTATAAATAATCAAAAATTTTAATTTAAATACTTAAAAGTAGGTACTAGCCACGAGGTACCACCAAATCATCCACAAATCATAGGAGAACGAGCAAAATTAAAGCTACTAAATTACTAGAATCAATAACTTATTCTTCTACTCTTCTTGTTCTTCCTCAAGATTGTCAAAATCTTGAATTCCTCTATTATCTTTATATTGCTCGTCATCTTCTTCTTCCCCCTCATCTTCCTCTCCATGGTCACTTTCATCTTCATCAATTAGGGATATGTGTCAATTTGTAGTAGCCACACCTTTTTCCTTCCTAATCGAGCTTGAACTTGAAGAAGTCGCCCTTAAACCATAAGCATTCTCCTCAACTCCACTAGCAACCGCCATATCACCCCAAGTAAAATCAGAGTCGCCTTCAAATACTTCTTCATCTTCACAATTTCCGGGGACTCCGGTTAGCCACTCATTAGCCAATGCTCTATTGTATTTTATGAACACTAGATTATGGAGGCGCTTTGTGGTTAGTCGATTCCTCTTCTTTGTATGAATCTGCAAGATGTGTCAACTAATTAGTAGGAGTTTGGACAATTGAGAATTTGAGATATAATTAAATTTATCTCAAGACAAGAAAAATAATTCTTTTTATTTCTCACGTGTTCAAACACGCTCTAGTTCCTTTCATATCCGGATGAGCTACAAGTTAAACTTAGAACTTTGATGACGAAAGCTTGTAAATCCGGAGTCTCTACACCATATTGGTCCCAACACTCAACTATAGATGTCAAAAAAAATGTTCAAGAGTTAATAAGTATAAAACATATACTAAAGTTAGAGATATAAAATATGGAAGAACTAGGTCACCTGGCGACTTCGTCTTTCTTTATTTAATAGCAAGTCGGAGCTTAAAAAGTCTTTCAGCTGCTTTGTAAGTAAGAAGTTGATCTACTATCTTTTCTTGCAAGTCTTCATTTGGGGTCAACTTGATAACAACCAAATGGAATCCTGTCCACACTTCTATAGCCAATGAATATTCTCATTCTGATCATAAAAGAGTGACGGGTTAAGAATAAGTCCAGCTGCATGTAAAGGTTTATGAAGTTGATCATTCCATCTTGCATCAATAATCTGAAAGACCTTTGCATATTTCTGCTCATCACTGAATGATGCTTGAATTTCCTCCTTGGCCCTATCTAGAGCTTCATAGAGGTAGCCCATTGGTGATTTTTACTCCCCATTCACCAAACAAAGTACTTTAACCAAAGGACCACCAATTTTAAGAGCATGAAAGACATCATTCCAAAAAGAATAAGAAAGAATAATGCGTGCAACTTCTTTCCCCGCACTTTCCTTTGCAAATTTACTCTTGCTCCATTTGTCTGAAGTGAACAACTTTCTCAAATTGACTTTTTGCAAGTGGATACTATGCAAAGTCAAGAAAGCAGTGGCGAACCTTGTCTTGTCCGATTTCATCAATTTTTTTTGTCTGGTGAATCTTCTCATTATATTCAATAACAAGGGCCGCTGAGAAATATAAGAATGTATCCTAATGCGCTGGGCAAAAATTCTAGAGAAGAGTTTTTCCTTTAAAATGTCCCCGAACATTAAGTTGATACAATGAGCCGCACATGAAGTCCAATAGATATTCATGTATGCTCCTTCCATCATGCCACCCTCTTTCTTATTTTCACTAGCATTATCAGTGACCACTTGAACAACTTTGCTTGGACCAATCTTTTCAATGGTGTTCTAAAACAAAGTGAGCATTTTGATGTGGTCAGTCGATGAGTCTCTAGCATCAATGGACTAAAAAAATAAACTTCCCTTGGAAGAATTCACCAACACATTAATAATTATTTTTCCGGTTCTTGCCGTCCACTTATCCATCATAATTAAGCAGCCATACTTGTTCCACACAACTTTATGTTCCTCAACAATTTTATTAGTCTCCTCCACTTCCTTATTTAGGTAAGGACCTCTAATTTCATGATAAGTGGGAGGCTTCATTCCATGTCCGTATTGACCAACGGCCTCAATAAAGTCTCCGAAAGTGTCATAGATGACACAATTAAAGGGGAGCCCACCATCATAGACCAATCGTGCAAAAGCTCTAACTGCACGATCCCTCAAAATGTCTTTAGTAATTTTTTGTACATCTTTTCCACCACCACCGCTCTTTGTTTCTGGCTTCTTTGGGAAATAGAAATCTATATGACCTTTAGTCCTACTACCCGTTGATGATCCATGGCTTGAAGAGATTGCATCTCTTCCCCGTTTTGTTGGAAGTGACAATTCTTTAACATCATCATCATCAAGATTGGTCACCATTGGTTGATGACTCATTTGCTTTTTTTCTCCTTCTTCTTCTCAACAAAATTCTTTATTTTTTCCCTCACCTCTGATGGGCATTTCGGGAAACTTGTGACGTTTCTATCGCCACCAATTAGATGGTATTTAAAGCGATAAATTTCACCCGTTGTAATTTTATTACAAAACTTGCATACAACATTTATATTCTTCTCATTAACTTTATCGCTATGTCGCCAAGTCGGGTCTTTTTCTTTCGAACTTTGAGATATTTTAAAATTCTTATTAAGATATAAGAAAATACATAATAAAATAAACTTAAAATACATATAATATATATAATAATTAATTATATAAACTGAAATACACATTTAAAAATCAAATAAACTGAAAATATAACATATAATATATATAATAATTAATTTTATAAACTGAAATACACATTTAAAAATCAAATAAACTGAATATATATATATATATATATATATATATATATATATATATATATATACATAAGAAGAAAGAAAAAAGAAGAAAATGAAAAAATCTTTTCTGGAGTGGACTGGACTCCAGTCACTGGAGAAAGAAAGAAGAAGAAGAATAAAGAAAGAAGAAAAAATAAGAAGAACTAAAGACGAAAGCAGAAGAAGAAATTACCTGGTTGAGCCACGAGCAGAGTCGAAGAAAGAAGCGAGAACCCTAGCTCTGTCGAAGAAGACCAAAGTTTTTTTTTGTCGAAGAACTTTTTGTTGAACAGTCGAAGAACCCTGGCCCTGTTTTGTTGATTTAGGGTCTGTTTTGTATAATTTAAAACAGACCCGAAGTTTTTTTTAACAAAAATTCCCTTCTGCGCTTTTACCACAGAAGCGCTTACATCATCGCCTTCCTCGTTCGTTGCTTCGTCGCTTCTGGCATTGAAGCGTGTGCTTCTCTTCATCGAGTCGCCTTAGCCAAAAAAAAGCGAGACTGGGTCACATCGCGCTTAAAGCGATGAAATGATCACTTTTCTAAACACTGGCTCATACAAGTACGTACTGATTGTCATGGTTACCAAACAAATGATGGAAGAAAAAGAAAGGGCAGACTAGCTTATATATGTAACTTACTACGCAAAACAAGAAGGGATATTCCGATACATTAAGGGAACGTTTGGTAGGATGTATTAGGTAAAATAATGTATGCATTAACTTTGTATATTAGTAATACTTTGTTTGATACACTTTTTGAAGTTATGCAAGCAGTAGTTATGCAAGCATTAGTTATACACCCTATTTGGTATTATCCTATGCAGAACTAATGCATAAGAAACCATGGTATATCAATGCAATGGATTTTAATGCATGCATTAACTTAGTTAAAGACAAAAATGTCCTTCAAAATTTATACTTGATAAAAATATATTATTATATAATGCAAGTTTGAAATAATCCAAGAAAGTGAGAAATAAAATTATTCTACTACAATATAAATCGACAAATAAAATAATTTGCTTATAAATTTTTCAGACACAAACATTTCTCAACATATGCTTCTTTTAAAAAGATAAAGTGATGGACTGGTTATGAGGGTATTTTTGTAAACAAGCAATTCTTTTAGAAATTGTGAAATGCTTTAATACATCAAACCAAACAATGGACAAGAAATATGTCAACATAACTAATACCAGCATAATTAATGCAAGCATAACTAATACCAGCATAACCAATACACTTTATTTAGCATTATTCTTATACACTCTACCAAACGATCCCTAAGCTTTCTCTGTGCAAGATTCGAGGAAGGATTTGACCATATTGGGTATGATATACACAAACTTATTTTTAATTTCAATCCGATACTGTTTTTATGATTTGAACTTAATGACCTTTTGATCACATAATAGTAACTTAATTTTATCGTTGCCCCAAAACTCTGCTTTCACTTCCTACCCAAAGAAAAGAACAATACTCTTAACTGGGAAAGATTGGAGTAGAAACAAGTAGTGGCTTACCAAGCACATGGAGTGGTAGGAAATAGACAGGGGGCAACGGCAATATTCATTATTGAGAGAAGGGGAAAAAAACTAAAGTACAAAAGTTAATATGTTTATTTGATCTCGGAAGAGAAAATAATTTTCCATGTTGACACCAGCAGTTTATACACAGTTTATAATCTCACTGACCATGTTGAATTTTCAAAAGCATTTGCAAAATCATTTGTGTTTTAAATATTGAACCGTAGAACCTGATATGCACTATACTTCAAAGCCTAACTACTTCTAAAGAAGCAAAAGGTGTGTTTCGATATAGTGGTTCAGAAATATACTACTCCTAATTAAGTAATTTTCATATATAGAGGTTCTTGATTTTCAGGCGTTACGCCTAACAACGATAGTAACTATTCCAGTTGAGATGTGGAACCACCAAATAATAGTAACGGAACTTCAGCTAGAGAATTGCTTATTATGGACGGATTATTTAGGCAGCGGAAGCAATCCCAGTATTAAAATCACATGTAATCTAGACAACTAGCATATACGGGGTTTCACGGGTTACCTCTTGAATTGTGAACAAAACTCCTCTATCACGTGAGCCTCCTCCAATTCCACAGCAACTGAATGAAATCTTCACCACCCGCACGATCACTGTCACATTTCGCGTTTTCATACGTTAAAGTTTCGTCGCAAGTTAATCGACGAGACTCGAGAATGAGATTATTTTTGAGGTTATAAGCATTTATGCTATTTATAACAGGTAGTAAATAAGTGGCGTGAAGGTTAGAGGAAAAATATATCAAAGAAGATGAGTTTCGTTGAAGGTTGTCAATTTGGGATAAAATACGGTTCAAGCTATAATTGTCACGACCCAAAACCCTAACTTGTCGTGATGGCGCCTATCGATGCTTCTAGGCAAGCCGACTCTTCAAAATACTTCAATAATTCATAAAAAGGATAGTTCCAAAGCTTTTTCATGCAAGAATGTTTTATAAAAACCGAAGATGAACTCAAAATAAAATCAAAATGTGGAAAACTAGTTCCAAACATCAGGGTATCATCAAGAGCATCTAGATAGCCAATCTAATACAATAGTGTCTAAGTATCAATACAGAACATAAAGAAATATAGAAGGAGAGACAAGGTCCTGCGGACGCCGGCAACTACCTCGTAGTCTCTGGTACTCGATCGCGCCCGAATTCAACGACCTCCGTGATCAAACACACCTGGATTTGCACATGAAGTGCAGAGTGTAGCATGAGTACAACCAACTCAGCAAGTAACAAAAATAAATAAGGAACTGAGAAGCAGTGACGAGCTATACAGTACAGTTCATTTCAGTAATTTCAACATTTAAGAATATACATGAGTAAATACCGGTAACATGAGTCAAATCAGTTTCATATTTACCAATATCAAGTAAAACCAATTATAACAAGTTTTCGGAAGTTCAGAACAGTAGCATGATTAAGCTAAATACATCAACAAAGAGGACAGATGCAACCTCTCAGGGTTGAGTCACTCAAGCTCTCAATAGCTCAACGCTCGACTCTCAGCCCTCAATACACACGCTCAATAGGTACATGCACTCATTGGGGGTGTACAGACTCCAGAGGGACTCCTACAACCCAAGTGCTATAATCCGCACAGACAACTCATGTGATGCATGTACAACTCACTTACTATAGTATCATATCAAGATCCGCACATATAACTCATATGCTACAATATCATATCAGAATCTGCACGGACAACTCACGTGCTAAGGTACAACATCATGATTCGCACGAACAACTCACGTGCTACGAAATCTATACCTCACAAATAGGCCCTCGACCTCACTCAGTCATGAACCTCTATAGTCTCACAACCCTCAGTAATGAAAGGGAATCATCCCAAATCAAAAGGGCTATAATGCATTAGCGGGGAATAATAGAGACTGAGGTAAAAATATACAAGAAATGCTACGACTGAGTATAATAATAATAATAAACAGGTACATAGCCTAAGCATGATTTCTAACATGAAAGCAGTCAAATTTTCTAGAAGACAAGGAATACATGTAAGCACAAAAGGCTATTCGACTTTACAATCATACGTGACGGACCATGTCACAATCCCTCACGGTGTACGCTCACACACACATCACCTAGCATGTGCGTCACCTCTAAATTGTCACACCATACCGAACTCCGAGTTTCATACACGCAAGACCAGATTTAAGATTGTTACTTACCTCAACTGCAATCCTACTATGAAATGCTCTTTCCTCTTGAAACGGTCCCCAAATGCCCCAAATTTAGCCACGAGCAGTACGAGATAATCAATATAGGCTACATGGATCAATTCTACAAGAAAACTACTGAATTATAGCCTAAAATCCGAAATTGCTTCAACCCGGACCCGGGCCCCAAGTCTCGAAATCCGACCAAAGTCACAAAACTCGAAAGCCCATTCACTCACGAGTCTAACCATACCAAATTTACCCAAATCCGACATCATTTGTCCCTACAAAACCCCAAAATCCACTCTTCAATTCCCAAGCCCTATACCCCCCAAATTTCACTTTAAAATCTTACTAATTAGGTGGGTAAATCAGTGGGGAAAAAAGATTTATGATCCAAAAAGAGTTCAAGAAGCTTACCTCAATAATCCCCTCGAAAATCTCCTCCAAAATCGCCTAAGTCCGAGTCTCATATGTGGAAATAAGACAAAAATCGCGAGCCCTTGCTTTTTAAGCTTCTGCCTAGACTTTTCGCACCTTCGAACTCTCTGTCGCATCTACGATGCCGCACCTGCAGAAATACCATCGCAGGTGCGGATTCCACTTAAAATCCCAGGATCCGCTTCTGCGGCTACACGACCGCATCTGCGACTATCACAGGTGCGGGAATCCATCGCACTTGCTGCTCCCACTCGCACCTGCGCCTAGCTGCCCGCTTCTGCGACCCTCGCAAGTGCAGGAACATGTTCGCACCTACGACTTCTGCACAGCTCGTCCTTGGCCTCTTCTGCGTCTCCTCCCTCGCTTTTGCAGGCTCGCGCCTGCGGTTCTCACTCTGCAGATGCGGTTACACCAGTAGCAACAACACTTCAGCTGCATATCCTCAACTCAAATCAAGCCGTTAACCACCCAAAATCGCCCCGAGGCCCTCAGGACCTCAACCAAGCATACCAACGAGTCCTATAACCCGATAAGAACTTAGTCGAGTCCTCAAACCACCTCAAATAACATCAAAACACCGATTACATCTGGATTCAAGCCTATAGAACTTTGAAATTTCCGAATTCTAAACGATGCTGAAACCTATCAAATCACGCCCGATTGACCTCAAATTTTGCACAAAATTCAAAAATGATACCATGAACATATTCCAGCTTCCAAAAGTCTTAGCCGACCCCGATATCAAAATTTTCACTGCTGGCCAAAATCGCCAAGATTCCAACTTTCGCCAATTCAAGTGTAATTCTACTACGGACCTCCAAATCACATTCCGTACTCGCTCCTAAGTCCAAAATCACCTAACGAAGCTAATGGAATCATCAAAATTCAAATCCGAGATCTTTTACACACAAGTCGACATCCGGGTGACTTTTCCAACTTAAGCTTCTAATTAGGGTACTACGTGTCTCAATTCACTCCGAAACCACATATGACCCGAACCAACTAACCTGAAAAGACATATAACAGTTGTAAAGCACAAAAAAATAGAAATGGGGGATACGTGGCTATAACTCTCAAAACAACCGGCCAGGTCGTTACATCCTCCCCCTCTTAAACAAACGTTCATCCTCGAACTGGTCTAGAAACATACTTGGAGTCTCAAATAGGTGTAGATATCGGCTCCGCATCTCCTGCTCGATCTCCCAAGTGGCCTCCTCCATGGACTGACCTCTCAACCGCACCTTCGCTGAAGCTATGTCCTTTGACCTCAACTTTCCAACATGCCGCTCCAAAATGGCCACCGGTTCCACATCATAAGTCATATCACCATTCAACTGAACCGTGCTGAAATCTAAAACATGAGACGGATCGCCGACGTACTTCTGGAGCATAGAAACATGAAACACTGGATGCACACTTAACAATATAGGTGAAAAGAAAAGCTTGTAAGCCACCTTCCCAATCCTCTGAAGTACCTCAAAAGGACCAATGACTCTTCCCAAACCTGATAACACCCTTCATCGGTGATACCTTTAGCAGAACCTTCTCCAAGACCATGAAAGACATGTCACGACCAAAATTCCCAACCTTAGGGATCGTGATGGCGCCTAACACCACACTTGCTAGGCAAGCCAATGTTAGAATTTGAGTAGCTAACATTCTTTGATTATCTTTTTAAAAATCAATAAATAAATCTAACGTAAACTTAATTTAAATGATTTCCAATGATAAATAATATACAATTGAATAAAACAAACCATGAACTAATTATATAAATAACTCTAAGACTACCCAGGGTCTGGTGTCACAATTCACGAATTACTAAAGAATACTACAAATACTAGGCCGAAAGAAATAATGTAACTGTTCTGAATAAAATAAAACAACGTTTATGGAAATAGGAGAAGACTACCGGGATCTGCGAATGCCGACAGATATACCTCGTGTCTCTGAGTAAATGAATAGCCGCTCTAAATATCTCTATTGCTGGTCGATACCTGGATCTGCACAAAAGAGTGCAGAGTGTAGTATCAGTACAACCGACCCCACGTACTGAGTAAGTGCCGAGCCTAACCTCGACGAAGTAGTGACAATAATATATACTATAACGCAATAAAATAATTCTACACGAACAAGAAAAATATAACTGAGACAATAAATATAAAGCAAGAAGGAAATCTAAACAAATAATTAAATACTGCAACAACAATGAAATAACTCAGCCGCCTTTTCCAGGCCTCAGCTATAACCAACTCTCAAATAATTTCCAAGGTTCCAAACTTTAACTTTAGATAAAAGTAGTGCTAAAATATGAAAATAGTAATATAAATAGTAAGTTTTCAAATCTTTTTTTTCTTAGAAAATCAGTAAAAATATAAATGTCCTCCCTTATCGCTCCTTGTTGCGGCGTGCAACCCGTTCCCACCTGTCCACCCTTATTGCTCCTCCCTATAACTATATCACCCTTATTACTCCAGTTGCAGCGTGCAACCCGATCCCACATGTCCACCCTTATCACTCCTTGTTGCGGCGTGCAACTCGCTCCCACCAGTCAATCACATCTCTTTATTTATTAAAAGGATTTTATAATTTAAGTCAAAGCCTTTCACAATATTTATGTCTCAACAATTGAAAACGAAACATGTTTCACTTTAAATAATAGAAAGAGCAGAATATGAAATAATTACAATAAAACAATGAGTGTTCCAGCATTTAATTTATAAACAATAAAAATATAAATGTCCTCCCTTATCGCTCCTTGTTGCGGCGTGCAACCCGATCCCACCTGTCCACCCTTATTGCTCCTCCC